>WOGN01000202.1:0-13202 GCA_015342105.1 Leptinotarsa texana | reverse complement strand
ACCTTGTTAGCGAAACGCGCGTAGAGTGCAAAAATATCAGTTTGGTGTTAGGGTAATTGATCTCTAGAAAAAGTTTTCAAAAATCGGTTTGCAAAACAACTCACTACCTCACCTTACCCCACGAACACACGGCACTGATAAATATTGTGAAACGGACAAAAAAATTAGTATTCAGCCAGTCCAGCTAGCCGAGCCTTTATTCCTCAACTGCATTTGATAGCATGTTTACTAACTATCTGGGCGACTAGAGGCCACAGGCAAGAAATGTTTATGACTGTACTCTTATTTTTATTGCCGTTCCAATTGGGAATGGATGGACTATATGAGTTAGTTGAAAACAAAACCAATGTCAAAAAATGAGCAAAACTGTTAAAGCAAGAATTTGTAAGAACGCTGAGACATTTGCAAAGAAAATATATCGAGACCTGAAATAAAAATTAATTGTTAATGGATTAAACAATAATATGTGAAATGTCGAATATATACAAACAATAAAAACGTTAGAGAAAAATACAGTTAAATAAAATACGAACAGCAGCAGTGTGTAACACTGAAGCAGGATATGTTGCTCTCTCAGAAACAGTGTGATCAAAATACATTTTTATTGGAGAAAATTCAGATGGCCTCACATTAATTTTCGAGAATAAACAAGTAGTCATTTTACCACTTTTCAGAAGTAAAAAATTAGAGTTGTTGGAGAAGATTAACATGTTTTCATATTAGGTACCAAGATATTCCTTTCTGTAATAACTTTATACTTCATTAGAATTGTGTATGAAAGATATCAGTCCATTCTGGAAAATCTCCAAATAGAGAATGTTAAGAAGGCTACCTTGTAACTCGCCACACTCGCTGCATATTGATTACAGCAAACGGAATTATTAAAAATATTCTTGTGAACTTCGACTCTACGGTAAATACTTCAAAAATCTACCAAAAAAAATGAAATTTGCATATTGCTCATATTGATTGTCAGGAATTATAAAATATACATTGTCTTATTTTTAGTCATAGCATTAATTCAAAAAGAATACGTAAGTGGAAAGTCTGCAATATCCTTGCAGTTAGAGCATTATTGTCTGGGACTGGCTAACTAATTCCCGACGAATATTCAAACGGTACCATGCTGTTGTTTAGTCAAATCTAATTTCGAGATTTTGATAGTGCTTATGATCCAGTATATATACTTGTAAGATGTACGATTGAAACTACACGTTTGAAGAAAGCATGAGATATGTAAGATTATTGGTACAGCGCTTCAACCATTTCAAGAATGTTAGTTATAAAGCGAAACAATTACTTAATATATAGGTTTAAATGAAGACCTGCTCAGTCTATGAAAGTGTCATCAAGAGAGACAAAACTAACTCACTACAGGACTTATTCATGGTTATGACAAAGTTCAATAAAAATAGAGAGTAAATTTTTCCATAAATTCAATTATTGAAAGCGTTTCTGAAGTTCAAATTCAAATTTAATATCTTTGCAGCGACGAAGAAGTAAATGTGAAGCGATATATTGGCGTGTATAGGTGTGTTTAGGTAATGAAGTTCTGCCCACCTTAATCATTAATAGAGATGCATTGTGATGTATAGTGCCGGATTAGCAACTTAGCAAGAGTAGCAAATGCTACGGGCCCCGCAGTCCAACACCTGCCTGACCGTAAAAAAATATTGATTTAGATATAGGAGTGTAAAAATATTGTGCTAGGAAGTCTATAAATTAACACGTTCATGTAGAAATAGCCAATATTACTAACTTTTAACATTAATGTCTTAATGTTTATGGTGTTGGAAACACTATAACTCCCAATAAATATTTCTTTTCGAAATACTCTTGAGCAGATCCCCTTTGAAATTTGCTTTTCATTACTTTTAGGTTTAATTATAATCGATTACTATACAAGGTAATATTTTTTCACGCGCAAATATTTCAAGGCCGTTTTCGGGCCACGAAACTGAACAACTTTTCACAATGTCGCAACTTTTCACTTATGTCGAAAAATTGAAACGAATTTTCGGTTTCCCATACAAAATTGCCGATCAGCTGATAAATTTCATATGGGAAGACCAAAATTTTGCGACCTATGTTTCTTGACGAAAGTTGTTCAGTTTCATGGCCTGAACACACCCTTAAAATATTTGTACCTACTTAAAGAAGTTTGACCTTATCTAATTTAATTCATTTCGAGAAAAAGACGAACTGTTCAAAATAAACAACAATAATTTAAAATTTTACCACATTTCCAAAATCGAGCGCTGGCCACACCAACAGTTATGCATTGTTCTACTTGCACTGCAATACACGTAAGTTGGCAGCACTGCAAAACTAACAGGGGAATTCCCTGATATTATCATCAAACGAGCTAGTCTTAACAACCAGATGAAATGAAATAGGATTCTATCGACAATCAAACAATAATAAAATGCTGTTCATTTACGTTTGGCACAACATAAAAAAAACTTTTGAAAGCACTTTATATGTGAGCCATTCTTGAGAAAACTTGTTTTGAGTACTAGCTACGTCCAAGTAATGTGATCCACATTTCCAGATATTGAGGCAAAAGTCAAATATCTGACCAGCAATGAAGAATATCAGCAACAGACTTCAAGGCAATGCAAGCAGAATACAGAGTATGACCATTTCACCGGCTCTTCTCCAGTCGACGACTTAGTTGAAAATGAAATATTTTGAAATTCATGTGTTTATTGTCATTATTGATAACTAAATCATTTTCTGGTGGTTTTTGAGTATTTCGACAGCTAAAATTTCTTAAAACAGAAGAGATTTTGGGAAACGCCTCAAGAATGATTAGTGCTTACGGAGACGATTTGGAGAACAAATTATGGCAACGAATTAGTGCAGTTCGCTAAACTGCTAAAAACAGTTGTGGCCACTGTTATTGACAGCAAAAAACAAGAGCTTCGGGAACTGCAATTTTATAAACTTATGTCAAATAATTCCTTAGAATCATGTTTCTCAAACGTAGAAATTGTCTTTCATATTTACTTGTCTCTCATGATCACTAAATGCAGTGGCGAACGTTCTTTCTTAACGTTAAGTTGAAACACGATGGGCCAAAAACGTCCTAATCATTTCACTTTGATGAATATAGAATATGATTTTCCCAAAGAAGTAGATATATGAACGTGTCATCTCTGAATCTACCCATATTAAATCCAGAAAAGTTTATTTTTAACAGTTTTGTTTTATTTAATCCCTTCAAGTTGAGAACCTGTAGCAAACCAAGGGCCCCTTGAGAGAATTTGCTACAGGCCACGTCAAATGATCATCCCACCAAAAATAGTTCATTCAACGAAATCTGTTGAATTCGGTGCTAATTTCATTTTTAGAGTCATTTTGTTGATTGTGTTTCCAATATGCAAATACACACTTCCATAAGTGCTGGATACGTAATTACAAGAAACATCCAAAGGGCTTTTGAAATATTTAGCTTTCAAATTCACAATCAGCTTTAGCATACATATATTTTGTATGCTGCATGTATGTATCAATCTCCCTCAACGAATGGTGATATATTTCTAAGTAAACCACTACAGTCCAGTCTGAACTGCCCAATACTAGATCTGTGATCATAACGATATAAACTGCATCAACTTTGGAATCTGTGGTCACTCAAGAATTTATTCTTAGCACTTGGCTTCCTGTAGCACGTCCTGACTAAGCTGAGGCTAACAGTGCAAAACTTGTGTCCCATATGATGAAGCTAAACTAAATCCATCCAAGAAACGAAGTAATCTAAATAAAGATAGATGAGTGATCAAAGCACTATCCCTAGATGCATATTGTTAAAAAGAAAAAATAAATTTTCGATCATTCCTTAGTGCGAATCTGTACAAGCAGCCCTGTCTGGAAAGGCACGTGGTTGGTTAGATGGAGAATATAGACGATGATTTTAAATAACACACTCTCTGAAAGATTGTCTGGAAGATCAATGTGGAAATCCGGATAAAATTATAAAATTTATGAAAGCTCAAAACAAATTATACAAAAAACAAACTAATAGTAGTAGGCCAATGACCTCGTAATCGACGTCTTCAAACCACAAAAAAAGATCCAAGCAATTCGGAGGTATCTCCAATAAGGGGCCCGAGGTCCCGACTAGGAATAAATCGTCAGTTGGGGGTGTCTCTACAAACCGGTGATGGGTACGATCGGATGTCCGCTTGGATAAAGTCGCAAGCCCCCAAGAAAGTGGGGCGTATAAGCTTGCGTAGCTTACACGAAAGCCCTGCTCTGTGAAAATGGTATTTGTGAGACATCTGCAGATAGATCGAAATATTCCATAACATACGTTCATAAATTAGGTACTGATACAATTTCATATATAATTTTCCCGTGCGACACGTGTTTCTCTATAAAGTAACTTCACCAGCCTTAAACCACCACCCCAAATATTTGTGAGGCTTTAACATCTTGAGCCATCATCAATATGGCTTGCGGAAACAAAGATCAACAGGCGACGTTCTATCGTATGTCACCCATATTTGGAATAAGCAAACGGAGTGTCAAATGCTGTTGCGCTTGATATTTCTAAGGCCTTTGACCGTGTGTGGCACGAGAGTTTGCTAGCCAAACTTCAATGCTACGGCTTGTCGGAATATTTGTGTGTATAGCCCGTCAGCTTCCTGAAAGAACGTTCCCTGCAAGTGGCCGTCAATGGATATCTCTCGAATACTTTTACCATCAACACTGGTGTTCCCCAGAGATCCATATTGTCTGTGACTCTTTTTATTGTATATCAATTACTCATTGAAAAAAAAAACAAGAATCCAATTTATTGCTTTGCTGGCAACAGCACTCTTCTCTCGACATTCCATGTGGATTCCAGGACATTGGCTGTGGATGTACATCTTCAACAGCAGCATGATGATCTAGAGCTGATTTCGAATTTGAGTGAAAGTAACTAGGTTCACGTCAATGCCAGGAAAACCCAGGCATCATTTTTGTCCAAAAAGATAAACGTCTCCGAACCAGATATAATAATGTCAGGACTGACAATTCCGCTTCGATAAGTTTGTTGGGGATTAAAATGACACCAACATGTCTTGCACAATCATATCGCTGGAATTGCAAAGGCCGCTTCATCAAAAGCTTGGAACTCTGTTTCGAACCAGAAAACTCCCAATAAACACTCGGATGTCCAGTGGATATACAATGGATATCTTTCTCGGATATTTCGTATATTCATAAGATATCCGTTTCATGTCCAACGGATATCCTATGATACTGACTTGGACTTCCATGAGATATCCGTCATGGACGTCCAATGGATATTTGATATGGATATCCATAGGATGTTCAGACGATCCTGACTTGGACTTCCATAGAATATCCGTCATGGATATCCATAGAACGTTCATTAAGGATGTCTGTTTGATATTTTCATAGAATAAAACAAAACTCCTATTCATTAAAACATGTATTTTTTAAAGTAAATGTAAAACAACATAATACTTGTCACTCTCAAAACAAATCAATATATCAAATAAACTCAACATATTTGGTAACTCATGACAAAAACAAAATTAATCAACCTCTAATGCAAATATACAAAAAAAATATTTATTTTTTCATTTGTTTCTGAAGTATGGCGTTCTTTGGCTCTCAGCCATTTTTTTATTGCTTCCTTAACTTCTTTGTTACTAGTTGTGAGATTATTTCTTTTTAATGTAGCTGAAAAAGATATAAAATTATTAGAAACAGGAAATCGACTTTAATTGGTTGAGAAGGTAGGGGAAACTGGAAAGAATCATCACTTAATAAATGATTTAACTCTGAAACTTCAAGTCTCGCTTTCTTATAAGCTTTGTTGAGATTTCCACTTTTAAAGTTATGATTTTTCATATTTCAATAAATGTACTCACCAGTTCTAAACACCTAACTATAAAGACTAGGGTTACTAGGCATTTTCCTTCTCTTTGCCAGTTGCTCCAATATTTTCTTCTAAATAAACACGAAAACCACAGTCATTAGTCAAGAAATCAAGAGCCAAAATTTTGGATTAAAAATGTCGAAACCAACAGTTTTACCACGTTCTACCAACTGACGAACTATCGACGATTCTAAACTTGTGATTTGTATATCAAGAATGGAAATAAGAGAGGCAAGTACAAAACTATACTGTTCTTCAGTATATGTGAAATAATTATTATCTACATATTTCCATAATAATTTTCTATAAATATAAAGTAAAATACGACATTTTTACCAATTCATAGTGAAACGAATGTGAAATAGTCATCAAAATAAGCAACATGTATTGAAATTTCTATTTACAAATTTAACATTTAGAAAAGTTAATTTTGGGTATAATGGACGCGACCATTAGTCCAGTCGATCGTGGCAAGGCAAAAAATATAAATAAATAGACCAGACAAAGTCAAACAGCGTCTATGATAGTTGACATAAAGAAGAAACAATTTGAACAATTTGTAAACTTCAAGGATCATACGGAAAAACATTCTACCTACAATTTCCATTGATCATAGTGATATCTATGAATTGGCTACAAAATTCATTTCATTTAAGATTTCAAGAAGTTTGTAAGTGGTAGATCGCACAGGGTCTCGTTAGTAAACAGTAGATCTTATGTCCAATCATAAGGTATCCTCCAATGGATATCCATACGCTGGTCCTTCACGAACATCTATCGGATATCCTTTTCAATACCGGAATATCCCGGAACTGAAATGGATATAAAACAAATATCTATAGGACATCCTGTGTTATCTGGGTTTGGAATAAGCAAACGAGACACATGGTGTGTCAAAAGCTGTTGCGCTTGATATTTCTAAGGCCTTTGACCGTGTGTGGCATGAGGGTTTGCTAGCCAAACTTCAATGCTATGGCTTATTGGAATATTTGTGTGTATGCTTTGCCAGCTTCCTGAAAGAACGTTCCCTACAAGTGGCTGTTGATGGATATCTCTCGAATACTTTTACCATCAACACTGGTGTTCCCCAGGGATCCATATTATCTCTGACTCTCTTTTTATTGTGTATCAATGACTCAGTGAAAAAATCCAAGAATCCAATATATTGCTTTGCTGGGGACAGCACCCTTGTCTCGAGATTCCATTTGGATTCCAGGACATTGGCTGTGGATGCACTTCTTCAACAGCAGCACGAGGTTATTTCGAATTTGAGTGAAAGTAAGGTTCACTTCAATGCCAGGAAAACCCAGGCATCATTTTTCTCGAAACAGATCAACATCTCCGAACCAGATATAATAATATCAGGACAAAAAATTTCGCTTTATAAATCTGACGAAAACGTTATAATTAATATAGAAATGAATTAAAATGATATGAACACAGTCATAAGTTATTAATATAAAACAAATAGAATATATAAAGTATGTAGAAATATAAAAAAATCATAGAACTTATCGACTCAATTGAAAAAGACACAACAAGAATATATTAGAAAAAGGTTAAAAGTGCCATAGTACGACTGACAATTGTCAGTTGAAAAACACCAGCACAAATATAACATTTCAATTGTCAACAAGAAAACATCTTCATAAAATATAGTACCTATTATGTCATAAATTCACTAATACTATAACAATTCTTCTCAATAAGAAATGCTTTAAGTGGATTTAAAAATATTGATATTTGGAGATGTTTGCATAGAGATATCGAGGTAATTAAAAACTTTGCATCCCAAATATAAGTGACTTTTTTGGTATAGGTTAGTTCTGTGCACAGCCGACACAAGAAAATTTCTGGATCTAGTGTCATACTAATGATTTGTTCTATTGAAGAATTCATCTTTACGTTTGTATACATATATACACAGATCATACAGATACAAGCCTATCAAAGTTGAGATCTTTAGTCGCTTAAAATCCTCCCTACATGACTGCCTCCAATTTAGGTCGCAACAATTCTCACAGCAAATTTTTGCAGAGCGAAAACACGTGACCAAGAGGTACAAGTACTCCAGTCAAGAATACCATATAGCAGATTACAGCTGATGTTTGCATAATAAATGATTAATAATAAGTTTGTTGGGGGGTCGAAATGGACATGTCTTGCCACAATCATATCGCTGGAATTGCAAAGGCTGCTTCTCAAAAGCTTGGAACAATGTTTAGAACCAGAAAACTACTGTACACACCTCTGCAACTTTTGATGCTTTATAAAGCTCAGATCAAACCTTCTTGGGAGTGTTGTTCTCATGTATGGAGCTATGCCCCCAAACGTATACCTACTGACGTTTCTGGATATCATCCAGAAATCTATAGATAGGTACTTTCAGGTGTTTAAGTGTGCCACATTTGATTCCACCAAGAGCGGTATATATCAGAAATTCACGACAGACTATGGCTGCTCAACGTTTTGAGGTTCAACTCAATATACCTCGAACTTCACTGTTTAAGAAATATTCCTTTTGAAGAACTGTGTTTATTTGCAATAAACTTCTTGAGAACGTTTTTACAACTGAATTTAATCTTCAGTGATTCAAATCCTTCGTGAATCCTCAAGGATTTTTCTGTAGGGCTTGTTTTTATAAAAAATACAAGTGCAAAGGTTTTTGCAGAACTCTTTTTCAGTAAATTGTATCAAAAAGGGTGAATTACGTTCGTAATGACGTGATGACGTTTGTTATGGGATATCACAAATACATTTTTGCCATGATCAAAATATTGGGTAGAATAGTGAACGTCATCAATATATCTTATATATATCAAATATTTTTTTTCTTTTGTGTTATTACAAAAATAAACTGGTTAGATACATGAGCAAGGCGAAAGCCAGAGAATTTTGTATATCTCTATTTATTTCACGTAAAGTATTGATATTTACGAGCATTCCCATACTGGAAAGTGTGTGTATAATGATTGAAAAATATGGTGCTAAAATTTGTTCTATGACTAAGTTCAGTAAAAGACGAGATATTGTTGCTGATACTTGAAACCACATCGACAAAAAAATCCATCACCTATAAGCCAAAAAAAATGTTTATTTACTTGCCAGTTTGTAAATATTGAAATTTCTGAAAAGCAAAGGCCAAGAAAACCTAGAGAGACAGTTGAATTGTAAATTCGCAACTACCTAGTTATTGTCATTTGCAAAAACGGTAATGTAACATTTGTGAAAAATATGTTTCCATTATTATTCAGACATTTCAAATGATTTTGAAACGTGATAAATCAAAGAAAGCAATTTTTTTCATAAATATATGGGGTTCAAAGAAGTTCCAATTTTTTAAGCCTATTCTTTTGACTCTAATGTAGCCATTTGTAGAAACGGATGTCGGAAAATAATTGGTCAGCTAATATTTGTATGACGTTTTGTTAAATCTAGACGAATATTTTTCTCCATCGACAAAGTGTTTATGATGTAAGGGAGCCCTATTTTTGGCGTTAAATGAAAAGAAATGGAGGTAGAGTTCTGGGAATTGCAACTTTTTCAGTTTGAACGTTTTTTTTCAGAATTTTTTCATTTTTATTCCCTGATTATCGATAGGTTTTGATTTATTACCAAAAATGCAAATGCTCTTTCCTCATCTTGATTTACTCTTAACAATTGAAATTTTGTGTGCACTCTAAAATGATTAAAACACATTTTTCACGCGCCATTCTGAAATCATAGAGCTACCTCATGTTTTTAACAGTTTTATGTCTATTAAACACATGAATGACCCTTCGAAATATCTTCATGTCAATAACCCAAGCATTGTTATTTTTTGAACCTAACAAATGAATAAATGTATGATTTAACCTTACTGTGTTTCATTCCAAAACGATTTTCGTTTGCAACTAATTGATTTGTTTATATGAAGACGAATTTGAATACCTACTCATTTTTACTTTACTGTGCTTTCCCATTTTTAAAAGAGGCAGTCGTGGTTGTGAGTTGATTGGGAAATATTATTGAGGTAAGTAAAGTGGTACCTATCAATATTGTTGTAAGAAATAACCATAAATAGAGTAGGTAGGAACTGGTACCAAATATTCTTTAACAAATGGATAAAGTAAAGGTTGTTTCCTGTTAGGAATATATTCCATGAACCACGATAACTTAGCCGCTGGAAATTTTACTCTGAGTACAAAAATAGGATTTCTCAAACACGGTGAAAAAAATTTAAATTTTCATCAGAGTGTCAAGATGGTTTGGGTATTTTTATCTTAAATAACTTGCCAAAAAGTTCTGAAACTCTTTATATAAGTATAGGAAGGGAAAGCTGACGAAGAAAATTAACATAATAATTGAAACTTTCTGTTTTTTACATTAATGTATAACTTATGATGTACTGTTTGGAACCTTTGGTGTAGTCATGAATATTATTGGAGTTTTTTCCTAACACCAAATCGTTATTTTTACACCTCGGCCCGTGTTTCGATCACCAAGTGATCATCTTCAAGAGGAAGATAAAACTTCCTCTTGAAGATGATCACTTGATGATCGAAACACGTGTCGAGGTGTAAAAATAACGATTTGGTGTTGGGAAAAAAATCCAGTAATATTCATTAATGTATAAGTTTGAAAATGTCCTTATAGGATGAAACTGCAATAACGTTAGTTACAAACATAGAAAGGTTCAATTCTCTTCTCTTCATTTTGATTTCCTACCACGTAGTAACGTGGTAGGAAATTTTATTGAAAAATAACATTTTCATCAGTTACGACCTTAATGTGAGATTTGTTTAGAGTTTGTTGAATGTATATATTTTTTTGCATCATTCTGATGATGAAGGTGGGGAATATTTAATTTTTCTGCATTTATAGTCGATTAGGGTAGGTCTTTAGTGATTTTGTTTCATTAAAATTTCCCTACTGAGCTATCAGGTATATTCTTAACAAATTTTCAATAAAACATGCTTATTACTTATAAGTGGCAACAGTACAAACTCTAAAACCACTCTACACATTACATACTATGAAATTTACTTATTTTTCAAACTTTTTGTCAAGAGTAACTCCTCATATTTTTGTAATCGCTCTGATAATGAAGCAGTTAACCGTAATTCAGTTAATTGATTCACTTTAATGAATTTCTTTTGAGGCGTCCCTCTGATGATTGAGTAGAATAACCTCAACTAGACTTCAGCTTCAGTCTCATTATTTATTCATTCATTATGTTATTTATCCTCAATGAAAGTCAAGTTATTATAATTGTTATTATTCAGTATCTATCGAACTATAATGAACATTAGATATGGTTGGTTTCATTAACATTATTCACTATAGTAATACGACTGTAGAAGTTGTTTGTTTTTCAATCAATCATTAAAAATGTGAAGTTTGGCATTCCTACATTTGAAATCGTTATCTGGTACAATTTTTTTCTAGTGAAATTGTGGTCAACAAATTTTCTTTCGAAAATGATGATGTAGAAGGAGAAATAAACGAATAAATAAATATTCTGTTTGGTTTCAACTGATAACATTATTTCAACTTCAGGAAGAAAGTGTTGATATATCTTCGTGGTATGATGCCGCATTTCTTTGATTTACAGTGATTTTTCCAACATAGTTTTCTTTATTGAATCAGAATGTGAAGCAAAAGCACATACCCTTTTACAACCAATTCCATAAATATAAAATGGAAACATATCACCGACCTCTTCTATAAATTTTATTGGATTCATTCCTTTAGCAAATCCTAATATTTTCCTTTTTCACTTACTTCAGTCGATGATGTGGAAAAACAAAATTTTTCAATTATTTGAAAGAACAATTCGTTCAGGCCAGTCTCAAATTACTCACACTGTAGGTTAATGGACTTACACCTATCAGAAAACAAGTACTCCCCTGGCTAATACCACGAAGGGCGTTGGATTATATCCGACAGTTGTCAGTGCAGAATTCTTCACTGAAGTTATTCCTCCATATGCTGTTGGCAATACAACTGTCCCAATAGGTTTTCAATTATTGATGCACACTTGTGTTTGATAGTGTTTATCATCGACATAAAATCGATGATTTTCGATAATTGAAACTCGAATTTCTTCAGAGTATCATTTCTTGAACTATCAACTTGTCACTACGACTTTACACTCAAAACTTTCACTTTTTTTCTCATAATTTCGAAATTTCCAATTTAACCTCGAAATTTTGACTTCCAACTTGAAATTACGACTTTTCAACATGAAACTAGGGATTTTTAACTGGAAATTATGATTTTGAACTTAAAATTACTACGACTTTCAATTCAAAACTTCCACTTTTTTCTCATAATTTCGAAATTTCCACTTTAACATCGAAATTTTGACTTCCAAATTGAAATTACGACTTTTCAAAATGAAACTAGGGCTTTTTAACTGGAAATTATGATTTTGAACTCAAAATTTTACCAAAAATCTCTTAATTTTGAAATAACGATTTCAATCACAAAATTTCGACATTCAATCCAAAATTTTCGACTTTTCAAGTCGAAATTACGACTATTTAACCTGAAATTACGATTTTTCAACTCCAAATTAAGACTTCAAACTCGAAATTTCTACTTCAATCTCGTAATTTCAAAGTTACGATTTCAATCACAAAATTTCAACTTCGCAAGTCGACTTTTCGAAACGAATTTACGACTTTTTAACTCGAAATTACGACCTTTTAACTCAAACTTACGATCACGCCTTTTGACCACGGCTTTCCCAATTGAACTCAAAATTTCGAATTATGAGTCCATATTTCGACTTTTCAACTCGAATTTGCGACTTTTCAACTCATATTTACGACTTGAAAATAGAAATTTTCACTTCTTTTTCGTTATTTCGATATTACGACTCACATCCCAGAATTTCAACTTTGAACTCGAAATTTCTACTTTTCAACTCGAAATTACGACTTCAGCCACAAAATTTTGACATTAAACTCAACATTTTGACATTAAACTCGAAATTTCGACTCTTTAAGTCGAAATTACGACTTTTCAATTCGAAATTACGGCTCTTGATGTCAAAATTATTACTTTGAACTGGAAACTTCGACTTTAGAAACTTGAAAAGACGACTTTCGAACTCGCAATTACGACTTTAAATTCAAAATTATGACTAGAATGTCGAAATTACGAAATTAGAGTCAAAATTTTGAGAATGAAATCTTAGTTCCAAAATTTCGAGATTGAAGTCGAAATTTCGTGAATGAAGTCGAAATTTTGGGAGTGAAGTCTAAATATTCAAATTTGTACTCGTAATCTCCATCGAACAAATAATAAAATTATGTGGTCC
>WOGN01000201.1:843-29388 GCA_015342105.1 Leptinotarsa texana | reverse complement strand
CAATGGCGAGATAAACCCAAGTCTGAAAAAGTAGTCATCCAATGGCGTCCCAAGTGATGCTACAGGAACAGCATTCAACCAAGCATCAGATTATTTCACAGTAACTACGAGAAGACTAAACTTATTTCTAAAGTCACAGAAGCTGTCTTCAATAAAATACTAGATGCTTGATCTAGTAATGGTTTATCCCATGCCATCTGGTTTTGCATGTCTTCAATTTTCATTGTTTGATTCCCAAAAAGATTTGTCTCGATCAAAAACATAATCAGATATTGGCTTTGGGTATTGTAAGATGATTTCTATCAGATTGGAAATACTGCAAAATGAGGTCAGAAATGATGACAAAGCGAGTGAAGTGACTGAACGAATCCCTAATCCTCCTCTAGAAACTGGAAGTGATGGCTGTAACCAAGTCTCATCTTCGATATGGTTATTAGTGATGAGTCCCGGCATCCCTTTTAATTCGTCATCGATATTTTGTAATCCCTGGGTGAGAAAAGTTTTCAGGACCCTACCCTTAACCTCACAATTTTCAATATTTTCTACGAGTTAAACCCCATTATTTGTTATGTATTTCAAACTATATTTACTAATGAATATTTCCATGAAAAATCTATGCGAGAAATGTTTGCCAATATTAGTACTTTCATATTTTTTTCATAATGTTTCAGTTGAAAGCTGTTGTATAGATTTAAAATACCAGTTGAGAGTACATTTTATGAAGAATAAACTATGATGAACTCTGAGCCGTTACTTGATGGAGAATAATAACCCTATCCATGAATAATAATTGTACAATTTCCAGAATATTGTTATTATATTATTACAGTAAACCATATTTCATCATAGGTTTGTTTTTATTGCCGTCAACTTCTTCCACAATTCTATGATGGGATATCTTTCTTCGCGAACTTTTAACCAGTTTTGTTTTCATGTTGTTCACAACTTGGAACGTCTTATTCTCGTTTAACGTTCTTATCTCGAAAGTTTGTTGAATGTACGGAAGTGTATCCAAGTCTGCAAGTTACATTATGTATGTGTATAAACCACACTCCTGAATTTACGCTACCCTGAATAAATTGGATCCCAACATGTATTATACATATTCACTACTAGGGAACGATCATTCCCTTAGAAGGAAATATAATCCTCGGGTAGGATAATCCTAAGTTTTATCTCAGTTGGAAAGATAGTAATTTCTACAAACTAGGGTTCAGTTTCGAACTTTTTTGAATGAGTTCGTAAAAATATTTGAAAAAGTATAAAACAAATAACAACAACAATAATTGTTGAATAGATTTGATTGATTTTCGAACGTCTAAATTTGTCTCCACCCGATTTAGTAGATTAGTAATGTGATAGAATTGACTGACACTTGACGAAAATCCACAACTTATTCAAGGAACACTTCATTGTTAGATTGTTACATCATAATTGAAGAAAATTCAGCAATATTCATCAGCGAGTAAGCGAAGAGATTGAATCTATCGAAGTCGTAATGCAGTCAGACTACAAAATATTGTGAATCAATCCACTGCAGATGAAGAAGGAAGAACACGAGATGAGGGCTGTGTTCATTGTTGCTAGGTTTACTGTTCAATCAGTAAATCTTCTGTTTTGGTTTTTGAGCTACTGTTTAACTGTTCAAGAGTTGAGAAGCATCTACTCTCCATTTTCTGATGAGTTTAGATTGTTATGTTTTTTTATGTTATGTTTTATCTTATGTTTTTATTGCATTTGTAGCATCTGACTCTGTGTTCTATTTTATTTGTATTTCGTACGATTTATTGAACACAAATCTGGGTTCAATTGCATCACTGGCTGCCTGCAACAGAGGTTGAGCAGTAAGCGCTTCTCGCCATAAGCTAGCCTCAATTGATCTATTCCTACTTCGAGGTTTACACCAGCCATGCGCAATCGTAACATGGCCATTAAGACAACTTCCTTAACACACAGGTCCAGAGGGGTCAGACCAGTAATTAATTCCATTGCCGCGGTTGGTGTTATTCTCATGGCTCCTGTGATATTTAAACAAGCCAATCGCTGTATTTGATATAACTTTTGGATAGCCGTTGCTTGTAGAAATATCGGTCCCCATGCAATGGTTCCATGCGTTAACATAAGTGACCACATGGGGTGAAAGACCCCATGTGCGTTCCACTGTCCTCCGGCATTGCTCATAAGCCACATATGCTGTTTTTGCCGCACTCTGTAGGTGAGAGTTCCATGTTAGCTTTCGTCGAGGGTAGTACTAATGTATTTCACCTCTTCAGAAAAGTTTAGTTTTCTTTTGAATATTTCGGCAGGTTGTAAGTCCGATAAATTTTTTTCCTGGTGAAAAAGATCATCTCAGTCTTTTTAGGATTGATCGATAGTGAGTGTACCTTATACCATGTTTCTAATCATTTGATTTCATCCTGCGGTCTATCGCACAGTATGTTTACAAATTTGCCGGTCTGCAAGATAACTATGTCATCTGCATATGCAATTGTGTATAGTATCAGAACTATGTTCCAAAGAAGGGGTGATAAGACCCCTTCCTGTAGAGATCCCTTCATGACCAGTCCTCTCAGTATGATTTCTTCTACAATAATAATTATTGCTCTACTAGAGAGCATCTTGAGTATCCATTCTCCTGGTACCAGGGGTACATTCCTGGAGTTTTGTTTCTGGGTAATTGTTGGAAAGGTTGTTTTATCAAATGCTCCCTCAATATCTATCAATATACCCAGGGTGAATACTTTGTTATCCAATGATCTTTCGATTCTGCCAACCACATGGTGAAGGGCCGAGTCAGTAGACCTTCCCGGAGTATAGGCATGCTGATTTGGATGAAGTTCATTCGACATAGCCGACATGAGCCGAGAGGCCGGACAAACTATTTTCACTGATTATAGTCCAACCCGCGATAGAAATCGCGGTTAGATCTCGTTACTCCTTAGCTCGCACAAGTTTGGACTTTTGAGGGTTGTCGTTCGTAGAGGGTGACAGCTGGTTAACAGAAACACAGACTTCAATAGATTTCAACAGTAAATAATACGCAATATACAGTTAATGCGGTATCATGTCAATATCAATCAATGATATCAATATTTTTTTCTTATATCGATGTATTCAGATGAGAAAATTTCAGAAAATGATTTTTACAAGTACCACTCGATCTGAATCTCACAATAATTTATTTTTAAGCAATAGCAATCGAGCAACCACTAATAGATAAAACCATTCGTCCAACGGACTCATGGTTTTATTATGTTGGTTGCTCTCATGGTGTTGCTTATAAGAAAATTTACATTAAAAGTGAAAATTTATCGATTGAACGTTTAGATCTTATGATTAGTTTCGATAATCATATCCATTTGGCAGTTATAAGCCAGTTATGAGTAAATTACTAACCTTTCACTATTTTCCAGGAAACCTTTTTCCAAATAAATAGCATATTGTCTTCTGTTACAGTACAATATTAAGAAAAAAGAAGAGGTAGTAGAACCAGTTCAAGAAGAACCAAATCCGCTCATGCGAAAAAAGAAAACACCAGAAGAATTGGCCAGAGAAGCGGAAGAAGCGGACGAAGACGAGTTCACAAGTGAGTGTTTCACCCGACTGAGAAATTTTCGTAAAAGATGTAGTATCGTATAGTTGGCTAGATGCTTGAATTACAGAAACCATTTTCAATACCGTTGACCAAAAATTATATTCACCGCCTAGACTGACATTTTAATTTTATACAATATACGACGCAAAAGTCATACACAACTTGATTCCATTAAACTGGAATTTTATTTTGTGAAAAGCATTAAGAAATCTCATATGGCCAGCCAACATACTACTGAAGGATCACTTTTTGAAGGGATCGAAAACTTTTTTCCAACAGAAATCTAAATATTTGAAACTTACTCGGATCTTAGGATTTATGAAATCAATGATCAAATTTCTCACAGCAAACCTTGAACTGAGATAATAATATCACAACAATGGGAATTCAGTGTGATGATTCGCTAACGAGGACGCCATCTAGGGGATCTGCTGGAAACTCAATTACCGATCATATGAAATAAAGAGGTTATTTACGGTGATGTGTTGCAAAGCCAAGCTTTCACAATGACACCCAAGTGAAAAACTGAACTCTAGGATCTAGTATCATCTGCTTAGATTATAATTAAATCTGCAGACAGAAAGTTTTTTCTCATTTGACGGGCGATGACTCACCGTGATCATTGTAACGAATATTTGGAGTTCTCATTCATCTCAGTATCCTGATGATCCCAAAGGTGGCGACATTGTAGATCTTTTTTTCACTCATAACTGTTCGTGTGTTATTGAATTCATGGCCCAGCTGAGTAATAGTGATGAAATCTATGGCAAATGGAACAAAAAGCATTATATTATTCATTGGGGTTCTAGTTTCATCTAATCAATAAAAGACCATAGAAGATGTTCTTTACGTTAACAAAATTAATTGATTTTTTGGATGAATTGCGCTTTTTTTAATAATTGCGCTACATGACTATTTTGTACAATGGAAGTTGAAAACCAATCTCAATTTCAATATTATTATTGACGTGTTTTCAAGGTTTATTTAATTTAACATCTTTTCGACATTTCAATAATGTTCATCTTTGATTACGTTATCCAAATTGTTACATCATTCCTGTTCAACATTTCTTCAAATCAGCCACCATTATTATATTAAAAGTGTAGTTGCCAATGATTCTAAGGTTTTGTTATCAGTCATATATTACTGCATATTCAGTTCAAGTTTTCCCTGTTTCTACATGCTTATGCCAAATATCATCCCATATTTTCCGTATTTTTCAATATATAAGTTACATTACAAAACAGAGAAATAAAATATCCACTGAAACCAACAAAAAATGAAACTGAACCCCATGTAACCGCAGCAACTTCATCCCTCTATGGGAGTGTTATTTAGATTGGAAATGAGTACCTCAAGCACTTCCCTGACATTCTTTACTTTCCCAAATGGCAGCATGAAGATATATTCAGGAATTTGGTCTCCGGTACGATGAATGCTCGACTTCAGGTTCCCTTTTGGTAAAGTCGATCTTTCTGGTCAGAAATTATTTATTTTTTGATCCCATCATCTTACACTCATAACTTGAATCACTGCCTGTAGCAGAGTTAACGAAAGGTTTTTTATCTTCAGTGTAACTTTCAACCATCTCCATCCAACTCAAACATTTCCTCATTGAGTTCGTTCAACAGTTTATAATCCAGTTTATAAATTGACGTTGGACCGAAAGCAATGCCAGTGTTGACAATGACTGCTTAGACATTCATGGCTTTTTTATCCACTCTCCTGTCTTTCGTCCTAATGAGGAAGGGTGAATAGTGAACTTACCTCACAAAACGATACACTCCAACTAAAACCGGGGTAGATTTCCTTCTCTCGTTCGACGAGATGTTTTTGCTCAGGCTGTTCAGTAAGTTGTAGAGTGGTGGAGATGTGATCAGGGTTTACAAAATCAAGTTGATGTAGCAGTTATGAACCTTGGGCTGCAAATTCACTGCCCTACTGACTATCGTGTATATAGATAAAATCTCGCTCATCCTATAACATCCATACCTCTCATCCACAAACTGGTCGTACCTGTTGTTAGATTTGAAAAAACTTTCGATTTGGGCACCCTTTCGAACATCCATCCATATTCAACATTTCTCCGTTACCATTCACTCATTTATTCTGGTAACGTCTACAAGAATTTGTATAATGAAATAAATGTTTATTCGTTTACATCAAAAACTGATGTCCTGGTACCCAAAATAATCTATGTATGAAAAGTTCAATCAGATTATTGATTGAAATTCGCCTATTCTTAGCGTCCATCAGATTTGAACAAATTGTAATATGATTTTCTTCAACCTCCATTTTATTTAAATTTTGCCCCCTTTTGTTGTATTATTATTCTCATTTCTTTCTTCTTATGAATACTTAATTAGTGAAATATTTCGGTTTGAGTAATGAACTTTAACAAAACTGAAATATTTCTGCTATTTGAATAATTTATACTAAGCAAAAAAATACCAATCATATTGCAAATATACCAATTCTGTTACAGAGGTAGTTTTAGAGTTTTAGAAGTAAGGAGTTCAAGTAAACTTCCTTAAAGCAGTTTTATTTTGCCGTCAGAGAGACCGCAATTGTTCATAACTAAAACCAAATTTTCATGAAGCTACATGTTCCATTCATCTTGTAACATTTCTCCAAACTCAATCCTATCAAGAAAAATGTATATCCCAGAATGTTTCGCTTTCATTTCATACTTTCGGTTTGATCGAACATTACCTACTTTCCCTAGTTGATGGGTGGATTATTTCCAACCTGATTTTATGCAATTGTGAAACATGTCAATAAAACAATATTCAAACAATGAAATTACTTTGCGATATTCTCGATGAAAGGAGTTTTTCTTTCTGCCTGGCCGAATGTTACTTCTTGAGACAGATGTTTGCGTCAAATAAGTTCCTTACAGATAAGTTACCTTCAGTATATGGTGGTGCAGGTCATTTTGAATAATTCTGATTCACGTACTTACACTTGCACAATGAAACAAAACAATAATTTCCATAAACAACGATTTGTATCTGTCATCATCTAGACTGTCTTGAAAATGTGATATACTTTGAGCACAGTTTCATTAGTCTACAAACAAAATCACAAATCAAGATCAAATACTTTCATCTATCATTATAGTTTTGATTATTCGAATATCATGATGAAAATTTGGAATTCATAAGCACAATTCATAGCCTAAAACTCAATTTTTGAGTATTATCCTTATGCATTTATTGCAAACAGCATGTGCACAGGAAAAGTATTGTTAGCTATTCCAATAATATAATAAAACAGGTAGGTAGGTACAAAGACAGCAAGAATAATAAGATTATATCATTACAGTCTAATTTACGATCAAGCACATGACTTCTCAGTAATATTTTAAATTTTTCTGCTCAATTGGCTGTATTTTATGAAGACTATGGGTCTGAAATCTACCATGTTCCTCATCTACATTGACTGCTTCCATTTTGAACAGTTTTCAACTTCGACAATCAATCATTTTCTGGTGAATTTGAAAATTTTCAAAATAAAATTTATGATATTTTCTAAATACCAAACTATATCACATTTTCCCACACACCTTAGTAGTTTGTAGTTTACACCCATTGACGTTTTTATAACCTTTTAAAATTATCGTTCAAACTCTATCCCTGTTAAATGTTAAATGTTCGACTTTTATTATTAATATTATAAGATGATAATAGTGTTGTGCGAAAGTACAAACCAACAATAACGTATAAGATGTGCCTTTTAGGCCTAAGTTTCCAACAAGACAATATTCATAACGTATTGCCAAAAATTGACGCATTGTTTTTGTGTTTTATCTGTCTTCAATGTGTTATTTCGATTGTTATTATTTTTGTTTTGTACTTCTTCTATGATCTATGGCGTTTGGTATGCTGTGTGTGGTTTCTCTGATATAACTGAAAGGCAGATCCGTATTTCCTAATTCAACCAATATTGGCAAGAATTTTTTTCAGAAATTTTTCACAGATTTTATATAATATTTCACTAGAAACTTATGAAATGATTTCGTAATATTTTCCTAAATTTCTAGTAATGGAAGTATATTGAATATAGAGCAGAAATATGAATTTGTCTATCACGTCAAAGCTGTATATTTTCTTCTTTTATTATATTTTTGATCACCTTATGATTTCACTTATATTTTATTGTATTTGTTTTTCAATTCAAATAAATTTTTTTGCATTTATTAGTTTCGTTTTAGTTCTTATCATTCTTATCAAGTTTTTGTTGAGAAAATCACTGGCCATTGATTTTCAGACTAATTTATCACTTGGGTAAGTATTTTATGCACGATTTTCTCTTCTTTTTTCTTCTTTCAGCTGTAGAAAAGTCGATGAAAGAATAATAAATGAAAATATTGAGTGGAATATATTATTCTATTATGCCAGTTTGAACAATAATTAAAAATGCAGTGTAAATTCTTTTCACTTCTACTACTGTCTCGCTATTCTTTCAGATAGAAAATACAGGGTGGGATATCATGCAAGAGAGACATGCTACAAACTAGGTAATGCTGAAAAAAACTCTATTGATGTTGTGGAAACCCACGTTAGTTTTTTTATAGAAAAATATTCTTAGATCTGGGAATCAAAGAATTATCTGCTCAAAGTTATTCATGTTACAATACGATGACTTTCATTAATCTAATTTTGTACTGATTACCAGTTTTCCGTTTATTCAGTGCAACAAATCATTATTATTGAGAAAAATTTTATCAGAAGCCTTGTTGACCAATAATGTCAGTTCTCTTTCTATTGAATCGAAGCCTAAACCTGAATGGCGACTACAATAAAAAGGCTGGTTTGAAAAAGAAAGTAGTTTTCCTTCCTCATTCTGAAAAAAAAAACATAGCTAAATCAATAGAATTCTGCTGAAATGTAATAAAGAGCAAACTGGAAAGTTCACCCCGAAAAGTTATTGCGTAATATTAACTACCGAAGAGTCCAATTAGTCAGTAACCTTTCATATTCATAAATTTTGCCTACAAATTAAAAAAAAAACAATAATAATTCCCAACTTTATTTAGTTGTCGATATTTTGGAAAACATGTTTTTTTTCAAAATCTAGAATTAACTATGAAACTTTCCCCTCAAATTGTGACATCTCTAACAACGATAACAACAATAAAAATAAAAACAACAATAAAAATCAATTGGCGCTCCGGGGCGACTTCATTGATTCCTGTGGCACATTTGCTTTTTCAGCTGCAGGAAAACCCGAAAAAACCTGCAGCACCATATCATCTGAAAATCTTGATCTGCCAATGAACTCTCTCTCTTAATAAAAAATGTAGGGTGTCTCCAAAAGCTCCAATAGATTCAAAAATCGCTCAGAACACTTCGTGACACGACTATCGTCAAACTCAAACCAGTCCGTTTCGTCTTTGACCAAGGCGTAATAATGACCAAATTCAACGCCAGAATCACAGTGAACAATGACTGTATAAATATCATAATAGTGGTCTGCTATATTGAAATGTTCATCTATTTCGAACCTTCAAAAGAGTTTCTTGCTTCCATCAGAAGTTGAGTCTTGTTTGAAGATCATCAGTGTTATTATTAGATTGACTCGTGCCTCAGCTACACTTGTGTCCTTATGACAGTCAGTTGATTTGGAGCAGTTTGGCAACACAGTCGATTATCACCTGTTATAAATTTCATTTTCAGATAATTTAACAATAACCATTACACGGACTGGTTATTAGTCATATCAGGAAACCCTAGATGAAGTTATAGAAATTCACATAAGTTTTCGCTACTTCTTGAACATTTACTACAAAGTGAACACGTGAGGATTTTTCCAGCAAAAGATTTACAAACACAAGACGAGATGGACTATATGAAATCATTCAATGCAGAGCGGTCAGGAGTATTGCTTTTGATATTGTTTTGCTCACGAAGAGTATTCAACAAGAACCCCAAGAATTCGGAACAATCCCCTTGTGGTCCTAACGAGTATCTAGTGGACTTCAAAGACTCCAGAAAATCGGTTGGAGAGAAAGATGATACATTCTTACGAAACTCCAGCTGCATGAACAGTTGTTTTAGTTTGATGAATAAGTAGGAATCATTTCTGTTCCTGTTCATCATTGAAACCTCGTTTTTGAAATTCTTCGTCATGAAAAACACTAGTAAAATGCTATTCATGTAACAAGTGTTTCCTAAATCATCCAATCCAATTTTCTTCTCTAGATGAAATGCCAACATCTATGTTCGAAAGTTTAATAGTGAACTAGCTGTTGCTCGCGGCTTCATCCGCGCAGAATTGGGTTTGTCACATTGAGTTTCGTGACAGGCCGTTTTGAACAAATAGTAACAATATTTTTAATAACACAAAACTTCAGATTTCCAACTTCAAAACTGACTAAATTCAATACAATCTTTGTATTGTATTTTTCCTCTTGATGGTGAAAATTTCCGATTCTCTTTCTTGATGCTTATTTACGCTATACAAATAATCTACCTGTATATTTCAAAATTCTAGGTTCAGTATCTCCGGCTGTACAGTAAATATAAGAGTGTCAGTCAATCAATAGGTATCCGCTTATACAATATTGAACAGCATTAGATTAGAATGAAATACGTTAGTAAATCTACCAATCTTACTCATACTTATATTGTAAATACTTAAAGTTTGTAAGGAATGATGAATTTAATGTATGTATTTACATTTTTTATTTCTTCACGCCTAAACAGCTCAACGGATTCAAATTTAAGTTGATATATAGATAGATCATGGCCTGAAATAACACATAGGATCGTTTCCACGGAAATTCGGGTAAAACAGCGGAAAACAACTAGTATTGCATATGTGGGTATCTAATAATCAACTTACAATCTTATATTAACGTACAGCCAAAGCAAAAAAGCAACCAAACAATTTCAATTTAGCTTAAAATGAGTTTTCTGCATTATAAGGCTTCACTCTGAAAGTCTAGTACTATTAAAACTAAAATTTTCAGTATTTCGAAATTACATTCAAAACATCGAAATGTTTTGCTTTACTTTACAGCCCTAATTATGGATCAAAGTTCCGCAACCACGAATACTGGAGATAATTATCACCCTCCAATCAAAAATAAATGTGTCTACAAAGTTTAGAGGAAGATTAAAACTATCCTTTTGTTTTCACAATATTATCATAGCTTAACTTCGAGCCGTTTCTTTATATTTCTTTTGGGCATTGATGAATGACTATTTTATTTTCCACTCAATAATTTTCACGAATTTTTAGAAAAATATAACTTTCTATGACTTCTCCACTATATCTGTGCATTTGCGAGTGAGTGTGAATATTTTTCAAATTATTCTACCAACTACTAGAATTCATCCCCCACCTGAATGTTTACATATTTCCATTTTTCCAGAGCTGAAGAACACGATAGAGACACAAGTAAATGAACTCAAGTCTCAAATAGAAAGTAAATGTGTAATGCAATGAATTTGGGGACACCACAAGGCACTCACTGCGGGCCGACATACATCACCGTTCACCGACATTTAGAAAACACCATTTTCATTGAGCAGAATATACTTCAGATAATTCGGCGGCTGACGATGAGACGGGCTTCGTTACGTTTTCGGAACTGAAGATGATTATGGTCCCGAAACGTAGCGAGTTGCTCGATACAATGCAATAATCCCACATTACGCGGAATTATCTCAACTTATATAACTTCGTATAGACAACAGAAAATGCTGTAAACAAACAATATTTCTCCATAAACATAAACAGGGAGAGAATTTAACAACTAGAGTTTTGTTTTATGTATGTTGACTATTTTAAATGAATCATTAAAAGATAGCTGATTATACATTTGAACTAGATGTAAACGTAATTAATCCTGAAGTACTAGGAGTGAGTTGTAAATTCTAACCCTGCCATTATCCTCTGATTTGGCCACGCAGAAAAATGCCCCAAAAACATAAAAAGAGACTGCGATAAACAATTAACAAAAAACAAATATATTGTGATGACATGTACCGGATGTTTGGACTCTAACGAGCAAAATTTGATTCTTTGAATCGTTCATTTTTCTTACGATGTTTGGTATTTATCAATCACAGATTACAAATTCACAGGACGTTCAATAAATATATGGTACATGTTTCAAAAGTTTCAGAATGAAAATCTCTCTTCCAAACTTCTCAGAATATACATCACATATAAATCACAAACGTCGTATTTTGGAAAAAGTATGAAAGACAATTTTTTTGACAGAAGATTATCATAAAATTGATTGTTGAATCAATTTGTTAAATATCCGGATTGAAATGCAAAATAACAGACACGTTCTGTACATTTGATTAAGGACTGAAAATCGGTAATTCAGTATTGTTCATGTTTCACGAACTTATGTTGTAGACTATGATTCTCTATCGATGCAATATTTCCTTGTATACCAATTTGGGTACAAATAAGTAACAAGCTTTTTTTTCCGAAATGGTATCAACATGGAACGGGCATATCGAAATTTCCTCTTACTATTGAACATCAAATTTTCAAGTCCTATAATTTCGTTACTATGAGATCAAATCGTTAGGTGTAGTTCATGAAATTACTATAAATCTTCATCAAGTAACGACCGAATCAATAAGAAAAATAAAGAAAAGTTTATTGAGGAGATTAGTGAAATAACAGATTTTTGAGGCAGATATCCTTGATGAAATAATGATTATATAAATAAATATTCAACAAAAAATCTGATCCGTTATTCAATTTGCACATATTCACATAAAACTAAATTCATATTTTATCATCTAATACCCATTATACAATGAATATGTGAATAGTTCAAAAGTTTTAAATGCGTTTCTAGTATTTATAGGATATGAAACTAACTGTCCCGAAAAAAAATTATCAACTACAAGTATATACATAGATGTCGATACAAGATCTGCTAATAACATATTGTTTCTGAATTAATTGATAAAAAATGAAAATCATGCACATAAACTACTCACTGTATCTACTGAATGTTGAAGTTCCTGTAAGATATCTTTGGAACAATTCCCGATGATTTTCGTTAAAAAAATTCATCAAATCATTTTTATTCCTATGTGATTAATTTTTGATGCTCATTATTTGTCAATTTTTCAGAACTATTGAATATCCAAATTATATATTTCTATCATTATTATTAATATAATCATGAATGTCGTTGTGATTGTTAATATTATCAACATGATAATAAATTGTCATTGTGTGACAATTCAGTGGATAACATTTTGGGGTTGTTCTGTGTGTGTTTCCGTTGTTAAATTGTTGAAAAATCCTCGCATTTAGTATCTATTCAAAACACTTTTCCGACAACAAAACAAAAATAGTGTCTCTTGACGAGCGTTTTGTAATCCAAGTTAGCAGCAGGAGATAACTAACACTGTCAAAATACCGTCAAGAGACAGTATTTTTATCCTAGTGTGTGTGATTACAATAGATTCATTTTCGCCAGAGTTTCCAATTCTTCCTCGTTCAGTACCCCAACGAACCATATAATTTTCTGTCAAAAAACTGTTGTATTTTTTTCAACGACACCTAATCTATAGTACTGACTCATTTAGGCCAAACCAATTTTTGTACATAGCTACAACATTTAAAATGATGTATTCGTGGTAACTAGAGTGCTAACACCCCGTATACGACATACCGCCATCATAATACGTTTGTCGTAGCGTTAAGCAAATTGTTAACAGGTTTTGTAGATAGATAAATAGTTTAACCTATTTTTTTGTAACGTCAAAAATTTATTAACATGAAACGTGTGCATATACATAAAGTTCAGTTGAAATTTTTTATGGACGCATGAATTTTTTAATATGACGAATGTCTGCGGCTTCTTTTACACTTTCACACTTCTTTCCATCTTTCCTGGGCACACTTCGTGATGGGTCATCCAAATTCCTTGTAGACTTAGGGTAGCCTTCGATGTAGCGTATTTTTATCGACAGAACTGATGTAATTTTTCAATGTACAACTAAGGGATTTTAAACTGATATCAGTAATCCCTAACCATATGTAAAGGTTCAAAATATATCATTATCGGGTTCGTAAATGATAGACTGGCTTCATTAATAATAGCTTTTCGAAAGCAGTTTCTTTGATTCAAATGAGAAAAATTCAAGAACACCCTATAAAATTATTGTTGAAAAAAATAAAATTTTCAAGAACTGTCATTTCAATTATTCGAATAAAGTTCAAACCATAAAGGAATATGGATTGTTTTTTGATTGGCATACACTAAGGGAATTTCGAGCAGAGAAAGAGCTTTTCCACAGAAAAACATGTAGGGAATATACAATTCATAATTATCAAATGGAAATTTCATATCCTAAAATTTCTCATAAGTTTCATTACTGGAAAAATATTGGTATGTGACGTATGGTAACGAATATTTCAATTTTTTTTCAATTCACTTCTGTATGTTACAAAATTTAAATAACATTCATCCTAACTATGAATTGTGTAATGTGATTCTTCAAAAAATATCAGTGATATCCGGAAAAAGTTTCATACCAAAAAACTTCTGAGGTAATGAAAACTTTGCTATTCAAGGAACCCCATAAAAAATACGATTGTATTCCTTGTGATGCACTGTTTGGAACATTCGGTGTAGTAATGATTATTATTGGTGTTTTTTCCCAACTCCAAACCCTTATGTTAACACCTCGACACGTAATATTGATTTTATTCCGGTGAACTAATAAGTCATTCAGCTTAGTCTGTGGGCTAATGCAAAGTAAACTGGTGAATTGAATAAAAATTGGCATTTTTCAATTGTCTGAAATCAAATCCTGAATAAAATTTTTTATCAATGAAAATTGTCGAAGCAATGACCTCCTGTATGTGATTTATTCTGAATTGCTTAACGTTTCAATAAAAAAACTTTCAATTATGTTGAATATCATCACGGACTGATAGAAATTCAAGAATTTCTCTAAAATGATAGAACTAGTTGAAAAAATACAGAAATGACGAAAAAAATTAATTATTACGTCATTACATGTCATATCAGTCTATTCCAAAATAAAACAGTGGTGCATTTTGCTGAACAAAACCTCAATCACGTAAGATACACAAATAAAAATTGATAAAATGAAAAGTCTGTAGAAGATTTTTCAAATTTTGTCAAGCTATAGCTCCAAACTGAAGGTGTAGAACTATGAAATTTTTCACAAAGTATAGACATCTTTATAATTTTACCGTATTCATTAATACTGTATTTTCACACGAAAATATTCAGGTTGGCAACATTGACAGAACGCTCCCAATTAATTTTCCCTCCCAACTATCTGCCAGAAGATCATGTTATCTGTTCAGAGTAATGAAATAAAATTACCATATCAAAGGTGATTATTCACTTCAAAAAGTAGGTACATTTCTCTCAAAGTTTTTCAGAATTTCAGATTGAAAAAAAAGAGTAGCATTGGGAATACTCTTAATATTGTTAAGTCTGGTCTTTCCAATATATACGAAAGACATTGAATATCATTTTTTCAATTTTCATTTTTATTTTAATGGAAACAATTACTGATTCATTCTATTTTAGTCGATGTTTATATTACTGGATACACAACCGATTCATATTCTGGAATGAATATGTCAGAATGTCACTCAACATTAACAGTATTTTTCCATTATTATTACATTACTATCAATGGGAGAATGATTAATAGGTCAACTCTGAAATATATTATCTTCAACCCAAAATATTAAATCAATTGTATTATTTCAATATATTTCGAAAATTGAATATTTCTATACGTCTGTGACAGGGTAGACAATGGCAGTCATTATTCTCTGATGAATCCGCTTTCATATGTTTGAAATTCGGAAACTCAATATCGAAAACTCAGTATCCGAATAAATTAATATATATCGGCTGAGGCTGATTAAAATACAAATAATGTATACAACGAGTTGAAATGAAACAAATTTATTATTATCTGCAGTTTATAACTTTTAATCCATCAGAAAACGATTTCTCTGAAATTGAAAACAATCAGATATTCATCAACTAATAACAAAGTTAAATTGAATTTTGTACATTAAAACGAATACTAATATTGTGGTTCTGGTGCAGAAGTATTTTTCATAAAATTAGAAAAAAATCTGTCGACAAAAAACGCATAATTTTTATTTTGGTTAGCGCTTTGATTGGGTCTCATG
This sequence comes from Leptinotarsa texana, assembly GCA_015342105.1. Lineage (NCBI taxonomy): Eukaryota > Metazoa > Arthropoda > Insecta > Coleoptera > Chrysomelidae > Leptinotarsa > Leptinotarsa texana. Next base: position 13,616 of record WOGN01000201.1, on the reverse strand, counting down.
GGCTTTCATGAATGAGAATCTAACAAAAATGAACATTATAGAAGAGGTTCATCAATCTGTATATGGAAAATAAATGATGTTATCAGAGTGAAAACTATGAAAGCCAGAATGCCAATTCTGTACGTCTATGAAATGATATCCTCGGGCAATAGTTCAACAAAGCTTATTCCATCAATATGAGTCAAAATACCACCATGTACCATCAAACCCACTACCTGAATAATTCATTCCTATTCAACTACCAGATTCATTTCATGTGAGCCCGTTTAGCCTCAGGTATTTCTCAACAATTCAATTGGGAATGATATTGGTTAATAATAATTTCATTTGATCAGTGTGATTGCTTCAGAAACGTTTGTATCTGTAAATATGGACCGTTTCTATAGCAAAAACGCTTCTGTTTTCGATGTCGCATGTCATTGAATAATTATTGTTCGGTGTTCATTGTTGTTGCCTCTGTCTCTTTGTGGGTACCTCTACTTCCCTATTCTGTGAGATTTGGGTTGGGGAGGACGGGACTGTACACATGAAAATGGTGTTTTGAATTCACAAAAGAGTTTTGGAAATGAAATATTTCTCTAGAAATAGCCAATTGAAATGTTCAATGTACCTACTATCTCTCTCGAAACAATTGATTTAAATAACAAATTCAAGGTGGCTCCAGCCGAAAAGTAATATATCTGAGAAACATTGTATTAACAACTTTAAAATAGTTCGCTATATTGCATCTTTCCTAAGGTTTTATAACATATAACTTACCTCAGGATACTACCAATATTGAAGTGTTTTCTATTGGCTATTGAGTATTTATATCAGATATGAATAATTGGGGTGTAATATCCAATATTTCCAAAATTTCAAGCACCATTTTCCACTATTTTTGTCCTCGGTCTAACCTCACTTCTCAACAACCGACCAAAGTTTGTATAACATCATGTAAACGAATAAAAAATATTTAACAACAATTTCAGTTCAAGGTGTATCATATTTTCTGGTTATAGTAGTGAGTTTTCCTAGGACACCTAGAACTGGAATTTCAAAGCAACTTAGAATATCCTTAATTTCTTTTGATTCCTTTCTAAGCTATTTGCACCGCTTTAATATCACCAGCACAGTTTCTTAATTGTTTTCAGTTTCGCATTTTCTGTCTTTTTGAACTGGATTCTTATCCCGTTCAAATACTCTTGTATTCACTTGAATACTTTTATGGTGGACATTGATGGACTTATTAAAAGTAGTAAATGGAAATTTTAAATACCAAAGTCTACTACCTGGTAAGAGAATATTGAAAATGTCAAATTGAAAGAGAAAATATTTGTTCATAATTTTTTAAAGGTCGTTCAAAAATCAGTTCTATTGAAAATTGTGATCTTATCCAAAGGAAAATATTTGCCAAAAGAATTTGAATTTGATCAACCTGAAAAGAGCGAACTATCAGTTGAAGAAACTTTCGAATAATAACCACCAATATGAAACTCTGAGTTCAGAATTGTGGATAAGTATTTGATTTTTTTTTCATTCGTATCTACTTCAGCGTCTTACAAACAATATAATTGTGATCTTCATTGTAATACATTGAAATGAAGACAGAAATGGCGAAACTCGTGTTTTATTTTAGTCATCCCTCTTTTAATTTTCTGTTACCTGTGTGTCAATTTATTCTATATCATTATCTTCTCTCTGTAGCATGTAGTATATCTGTGTCTATTCTTATTCTAGACTCGTAGCATCTAGTGTGTATCTTTGTATAAATATTATAAGTGTCGTTGCTCAATTGTTTTTCCATAAACGGTGTCTTTTTGGCAAAACGCAATGTTCAATGTGGAATTTGGGTGAAGTCAACGTGGAATTTTACAAATTATACCTACTTTTCTAGTGATATATTACTCAAACAATGCAAAACAATGCAAACATCTTAGTGGATAACTCTTTAATGTCCTTACCCGGGTACCAAGGTTTCCTGAAAAGTTTTGTGCTTATTTCTAGCAGTTTGACACTATCGAGAAATCAGAGTGGGGTGACTGAAATGTCATTTTTTGAACCAGCTCATCATCTAGATTGTTTCTGTTGAAAATAGCTGACCGGATGGAGTCAAATTGCTGCAAATGCGCTCAAAAAATTGTTCCTACTTTGTCTGTTGTTGTTTAATATTCCCATTAAAAGTAACAAAATATAAGCAATTGTAGAGTACGACTTAGTAAGGTGTGATATAAATGTTTTTTCAGTACCTAACTTAATCAGCGTTTCTATATTCTAATGATATCATGTCGTGTTGATACAAATTCCACCTCCAAAGTTGGTTCTGCAGAGATGAAAAGAATAAAACCCAAACTTCTTTTAACTCTCAACTAAGTTTTACATTACATGGGGTATATGAGGTATGTATATCCGAACAACTTAGTTTTTCATACTCAAGAGAAAAGATTTTGAAATTTCAAACATGTTGAAATATAATTGTAAAAATCATAGGACTATAAAAATGGACACAGATTGAATCAAGCCAGTCACTATGAACCAGACTATGCCGAGGTGAGATTTCTATCAAATAACTAGCCATGAAGATCAAGAACGCCGAATATCGTACCACTTTTGTAACGATTGCGTCAAAAATAATCTAAATTAGAGACAACGACACATATACATAATTAGTAAAAAATCCTGCTCTTCAAAATACCCACATCAAAACCTTTATAGCCATTGATTGGATTTAATTGATTTATATAACTATATGGGTATTTTCCTTATGAGTTTTAAGAAATCAAGTCCAAGTGAATCATTGCTATTTGCCAGTGATCATTAGATTCAATGGTAACACACATGTTGATGTATGCGATGTATGAGATCACGGAATTTTTCAATATGATTCAACTGAAGTGAGAAGATACTAGTGGGTTTCAGGTTGAAAAAATGTTTAATGAACTCAACTTTCACGCCAACATTTCTATTTTGTTCATCATCTTCCTCAAGGTTTGCTAAAAGTAAACAATGTTTTCTACGAAGTATTTTCAATTGAATGGCAAGCTCCCATTCATTTACGTTCCGTTTGAATTGTAACAATTATGAAAATGAAATTGTAAAATTATGTAGGAAAATGATACAAATATGCCAAAAATTATTTGAAAATTGAAAGAAAAGATGAAACCTATTAGGCTTTATTGAAAAAAAAAAATAGAAAGCATAATAGTTATATGTTCAGGAATGTTCTATATGTGGAAATTAGGTTGTTGATACCAAATCGTAAACAATATTGGAGAAGAAAGGATTTGGCTTTCTATTTTTCTATCTTCTTACAAAAATGTGGAAATCTTTCAAAGAAAGGAAGAAATCAATCAATTCCAAAACAAACTCTTCGCGAAGATTTAAAGATTAGATTAGATTGTCGGTGAGCTAGCCCATGGCCTGATTATTCATTGCGACCGTTTTAGATCTATTGTGATGTTTCTTGGTTGTTAAATCTCATTGTATAGCTTGATTTCTTTGTTGAGACTCCATCGCCTTCACACTGACCCATTCATATAGCTGGCAGCATCTGGTTTTTCTTCCTCGTATCTTGTCTTGGATGCGCCTTCACGGGCTAGAACATCAGCCTCCTCATTGCCCTTGTGACACCTTCGAAGATGTATAGATCTACACATATCGTAAAGAGTTCATTCTGATATGTATTACTTCATTCCTTACTTTGGAGGATTCACAATTTTTTTTATAGAGATGGAGAAGTGGAAATGCAAAACCTTCTTCCCCAAAATCCCCAAAAATTAATCCCTCCTGAAAAGATAACCCTTCAAAAGCGATTATTGAGAAAAGATCTGTTGCGATTCTTCTATGCATGCAAAAGGCTAACTCGGGAGATGATGAGCACCTTTTTTTTCATTAACTTTTTTTTCAATTTGTGTAGTTGTCCTGAAAAAGGTTATAAAACCTACAATTATAATTTACGTTTTGTTTGTAATAAGTTTGTCCTAAAATCAGATTCCACTCATCTGAAAATATGGAAGATGCCAACGCCCTCCTAAGAGAAAATAATAATTATGATATAATTACTATCTATATTATATAAAATTATTATGGCGCTGAGTTGAACAAAAATGTAATTTTTTCTAAATATGCCTACAGAAAACGTAAAAGTATTATTTTTTCCAAACTCACCATCATCCATTTGTATTTTCAGAGCTGTTAGACTTGTATTGATTTTCATTTCGATGGAAATGATTCACTTGGATTTTGTAAAAGCTTTCGCTTGAGTGACGTATATTTACAAGAAGCTAGTGATACTCATATTTGCAAAAAAAGAAAATCACTGAGGTGATCAATGTTGTATTGTTATAAAAAGAAAATGATATTCGCATCATAATACATTGTACTGTAGATATTGTTGTTGATTCGAAAAATTTTATTCAGTTTTAATATGTGTTTTTATATATTGTCCTTAATGAAATTGCAGATTTATTTCTCAACTGATTTAACTACTCTTCTACTTGCTAATATAGTGCAAAGTCACATCAGAGTGTCATGAATCTAAAATATCTGGGAGGCATGAATGATGGGCAATCATGGCAATAACAATCCAAATATTCACTGCCTTTTGATAAAGATAATTCTTCATTGAAATGGCTGTTGAAAGTTTCAAAAATCTCAGGCTTCTTAACGTGTAATAAACAACATTGATGAAAAATTTGAAGTTTCTTCTACGTACTGACCAATATATGACCTCTGATTCGACTCCAGAATAAAGCTGCGATTTTATGGAAGACGATTTTTAAGAACGTCATAGAACTTTTTGTATTGATACACTTATTACCAGTAACTGTTTCATGATGCTGTGAGACAACACGTTGTAGATGCCTGAGTACTTATAGTTAGTAAGGCTGTTCACGTTGTTATATAATAATATTAATAATAATAAGTCTTAGTCTACAGACTTGATTGTTGTTAGTTGTACACCACCTGCAACGTTATTGTGAAAAGAAAGGACTTAATAAAATATTACAGTTTTCTGCTGTTTGATTTTTTCTCCGAAATTCTTATGAATATTTGATATCTATAATATATTAAAAATAAGGTATACGAGTGCATAAATATTCAGTTGTCAAACTGATCTTTACAACTTTATCTGAATACCCTACATGAGGATAACAGTTGATGAAAATCATCTATACTGAGTGACAACGAAATCATTATACACGGCGCCGTTCAAAAGTTTATCAGGTGATTTCTCCATTTGATCGGATTTCAAGTACTTCTTGCGAAGATATAACATATATCATCATTTCCATCCGAAATGGCGGCAGTGTGACGTCATCTATAGAAATATTATCAGACAATTCGACTTATTTCACTTACTTACATATTTTACTTAATTTAACTGGAAAATCTCGATAGGGAGAGATTTTTTTTGAACTTTGACTTTGAACTGTACCTCTTTTACTACTGAAAATTGACAAACGTACTATGCTATTCATTTTTCTATGCCATTGAGAATATGGAAGTGTCAAAGCTGCTCCATACTTTTGAGAAAGAAACGTTTTTGAGCCCTATTAGGCTAGCTGCAAAATTGCACAAATCCAGCAAAATTGCACAAACATACATCAATTTGTATCTGAATAGTTGCTAATTAGTTGCCAAAACAACGATTTTGTTGCTCGTGCCGATCCCTAGAAATCGCAATTAATGCTATCGTGATATAAAGGTAGCAAGGTAACTCAATAAATTATATACTTTTCCTTTGATCTTTAGGGAAGATTTAGTTACTATTTAGTTGCTGAACCTTGGGTATAGCGAAAAAAATTTAAATAATTTTTTTTTACATTTTTTCTGATCTTGCTATCTTAAAACTGGTTTTTCCTGGAATGTTCTAAATTTGTTGCACTCCAAGATTTCCTTAGAATAAAAAGTGTTTCAAATTTGTTCCTCACCAGGAGTATACTCAAATACACCTTGAGTATCAGCAAAGAAATAGTTGAAACCGATCGGCCGATTAATTTTTTTTTCATTTTCCTCGTTCTTGCTATCTTGAAACTGGATTTCCTTAGAATAATAAGTGTTTCAAATTTGTTGCTCACCAGGAGTTACTATAATAAATCTGAGGCCGGCCCTGACGGTTGCTGCACGCGCCGGGAACGTGACAGCAGCAAAGAATGCGGTTAGACCAGTCGCGAAAATTCCGTATACGCCGAGAAGCGAAACGAGAGTTCAAGAAGAGATCGGCAATGTTCGTTGCCGCAACATAAAACGGGCTCCAGCCCTGTTCGAGTCAGTCTGTACTTATGAAGCGAGCTGTTAACACATTGTGCAGATAAACTAAATGTGTGTAAATAAATTTGTTTAAGACAGTTAGTCCTTCAATTACAACATCATCAGCAGAAAGTAGTTTTTTATAATATAATGATATAATAATACAATAATATATGTTTATTTTCTCATACACTAAAATACTTATGATACACTTGAAATTTTTCCCAACACCAAATCGTTATTTTTAACACCTTGACACGTGTTCCGATCACCAAGTTATCATCTTCAAAGAGTAAGATTAAAACTAGAAATTGATGCGAAGCCAACCCTATTTAAGCTATATAGGTATCACATACAGGTAAAACATCCAGCTGTACCACCCATGCAGGTATACCAACCCAAATTAATTTTTCAAGTTTGCCTTATCTATAATTTCACAATATATGTTTATATAAAACAATTTTCGGCTATATAAAAGTCAATTTCACAATATTGCCTATCCAAATTAATTTTTGCAATGTGTCCTTATGTGGAAATCAGTAAACCCAACAATATTATTTTATTTCAAGAAGCTATATAGTATGCTCTTTGGTATAGGTCCGTCATCGTTATTCATAATATTATTTTGTTCACTTATTTCTACCCCCTCATAGGCATCTAGTTGCCTGTTGTTGTTAACTTGTCTAACTAATCTTAATGAACTGAAGTCTATGGAATGGTTTTGTTGCAAAATATGATGGACGACTGCTAATTTTCCAGGTCTTTCATATTTCAAATATGTTATGTGTTCCTTATATCTTACTTTGATAGATCTTTTTGAATGTCCATAATATTGTGCATCGCAGTCCTTGCATTCAATTTCGTAAATTCCAGACTTTTCCTACTTCTCGACTACTTGGACTTCCTAAAAGGCTCTGTAGTGTAAGACTTGTTTTGAAAAACACCTCCATAGCTAGTCCCTTGAAAATATTTCCAAAGTTCCTCTTATATTGGTGGTATGGAACTGAGATGTATTCATCTTGGTTTTTGTCATTTCTGAAAGTCAATATTTCATTCATTCTTAATCTAAACTTCTTCTACAATACCTCCCGAGAAACCGTTAGTGGCTGTTATTTCCTGTATTGTACGTCTTTCTCTCGTGAACCTATCATATGTTAGAGGGAAAGTCAAAAAACGATGCACCAAAAAATTCAACCCAGTACGTTTGTGCTGTTCACACTGATGTGAACTGTCAGGAATATACCTGTATGTGCTTGTTTCTCTTCTAATGTATCGTATTCTAACCCTCCACATTGGCTCCTCATTACCAAAACGTTAAAAAATGATGGTTGTCTCTCATTTTATAACTCATTAGTTAGAGTAAGTTAGAGTTAGACAATAAGGGACAACTGCCATTTCTTAACGTTTGGTAATGAGGAGCCAATATGGAGGGTTAAAATATGATATATTTAGAAAAGAAACAAGCACATACAGGTATATTCCTTACAGTTCACATCACTGTGGACAGCACAAACGTGCTGGGTAGAATTTTTTAGTGTAACGTCTTTTGACTTTCTCTCTAACACATGATAGGTTCACAAAGGAAAGACGTACAATACAGGAAAAAGCAGCCACCATCGGTTTCTCGAGAAGTATTGTAGATGACATAATAAGGAAGAAGAAGTTTAGGTTAAGAATGAACAAAATATTGACTTTCAGAAAGGATAAACACCAAGAAAAATACATCTCAGTTCCATACCACCAATATATGAGGAACTTTGGAAAGATTTTCAAGGAACTAGGTATGAAGGTGGCTTTTAAAACAAGTCACACACTACAGAGCCTTTTGGGAAACCCAGAAGACAAAGTCGAGAATTCGGAAAGTCTGGAATTTACGAATTCGAATGTAAGGATTGTGATGCAAAATATTATGGATAGACAAAAATTAAGATATTAGGAACACATAGCACACTTTAAATATGGAAGATCTGTAAAATCAGCAGTCGCCCATCGTATTTTGCAACAAACCCATTCCATAGACTCCAGTTCATTAAGATTAGTTAGACCAGTTTACAACAACAGCCAACTAGATGCCTATGAGGGTGTAGAAATAAGTTAACACAATAATATTATGAATAACGATGACGGACTTGTACCAAAGAGCATACTATATAGCTTGTTTGAAAAAAAGAATATTGTTGGGTTCACTGATTACTACATAAGGACACATTGCAAAAATAAATTTGGATATGCAATATTGTGAAATTAATTTTTTTATAGCTGGAAATTGTCTTATTCAAACATATATTGTAACATAATAGGTAAGGCAAAATCGTAAAATTAATTTAAGTTGGTATACCTGTATGGGTAGTACACCTGGATGTTTCACCTAAATGGGATGCCTATATAGCATAAATAGGGTTAGCTACGCAATAATTTCTAGTTTCGATCTTTCTCTTTAAATATGGTCACTTGGTGATCGAAACACATGTCGAGGTGCTAAAAATAACGATTTGGTGTTGGGGAAAAAACTCCAGTAATATTCATACACTGATATAAATCACATGGAGTGCTATCGAAAGTAAACCAGATAATCACAGAAGTCATAGAAATATTTAGCTTGTTCGTGAAGTGTGAATTACTTTCACATTACATTTACATTTCATTAAAAAATAATAAGTGATCAACTAATGAATAAATAATAACTAAACCTAATAATAGAAACAGAAGTTATAGACAGAATACATAATTAGTTTCATCTTAATAATTGCTGAATAGTTTGATTGATGAAGTCAGAAAAAAATGTTCTTTCGGTATTCAGAATGAATTTCTTTACCTTTCATTCAAACACAGAGAAACTGTTGATTTTTTTTATTTCTCCTGATAATATTTGGTATAAGCGTGGTCCGTGATATTTTACGTTTCTTTGTCCTACAGTTTTGTTACATCCTGATGAAGAGTTTCTCTTTTTCCTAATATTGTAGAAGTGAAGGATTGGTTTTATTTTGATTTTTCCTTCTCTAATATAACTCAGTATGCTCATACAAAATAGTTGTTGAATATCACATACAATTGCTTCTTCAAATAAGTTCCCAGTTAGATGAGTTTTTTCCTAATAAATTTTATTTTCAGTATCCATTTATATATGATATTTAGATCCCTAAGATGACAATCATCAACTCCTTCCCAACCTGCTATACCATAGGATAGTTGTGATTATACAAGTGCAAAGTACAATGTTTTCAAATGCTATATGTCAAGACAGTTTTTTAGGCGATTGAACTTAGAAAGTGTACCTCTCAACTTTCTGATTATTTTTTTCATCTGTAGGTGCCATCAAAAATGCCTATCTATATAGATACCAAGATATTTTTTTGACTCCCCTTCAGGTATTTGATTATTATTATCTGTATTTAAGTATCCCATGTTGAGTAATTAGTTTCTGATGAAAATATTGAATTCTGTAGAGTTTCTTTAGAGTAGATTCTATCAGAAATGTCACTAACAAACAGAAGGATTAATAGTGGACCCAACTTTGAACCTTGAGGAGCCCCGGAACTTGCATTAAATTCAAACGATTCAATTCTTCCGTATTTCACAAATGATTTTCTCTCATTGAGATATGATTTCAACAGATATTAGAGGATATTGTAAATGCCAAAGCTTGATAATTTCATGAGCAATTGATGGTATGAAACCTGATAAAATGAAACTTGTTTACGTTGGTCCAATTTGTCAGAAACATATTGTGTAAAAATACAAAGATTTTATTCCGTGCCACGACACTCCACAAAACCATGTTGAAATTTGGAAATTGTGTTTCTTACGTGCTCACAAATGAGGTTTGATAAAAGCATAACAACTAATTTCGAGAAACCTTTTGAAGATAGGGCATACCCTCGACAGCTTCCGTATATTTACAAAATAGCAATTTTCCAAAATGAGATGCTTTCCAGTGAATTTAGGCACTATTCCATATATAATTTCAAGAAAAAGTTGAGAACATATCTGAAGTCTTCTGAATAGATAATATATTCATGTTATGCCTTGCTCATGTGGTTTTCCCTTTGTCTCACTTTTGTGTTTATTTTTCCTTTCGAGTAGATTTTCAATATTTACTTTGAAATTTATAGCCTTTGTTTTTCTTTTTTAGTTTCATAAAGATTCATGAACTACTCACTCATCAATGTATACTAGGTAATTATTTTTATATTTCTATGATACATGATATCCTCTAGGTTAAGTTGTAAAACGGCCTCGGCTGAACTTCGCTCTTTCATTGTCTTTTGTAGCTACTTCTACAATGTATGTAGAATAAAGCCCATTTACTATTATTATAGATACAGATACAGAGAAGCTTCGCAAAAAAATCAAAATGATTTTCAACAAGTTTGACTGGAATTTATTTTCCAATCGATTGAAAACCGAGATGATGTCACTTTTCGAGATTTGACAGACGTATAAGTAATCACTGCTATTAAAATATTTTCCATTAGTCAAATTTGAATTTTTTTTCAGATTATTATTAGACATATATATGCTTTGAAAGTTCGTTGCAAATGCAACGTTACAAATGCTATCGTTAGGTGATGATAATATTTGATCATTATAATACATATGTCCAGAAATTAACGTTCTTTATGTTCATATAGCTCCAACAACCTTTGAGATTTTTTTTAAGTTTTGTACGGAGTTTGCAATGAAAGCATTATATGAAATATCTTTATCACGTTTAAATGAATGCCTCATGTCTCTGAACTTTTCACCATAAAAAAGTAGTTTATGATATTTATACATTTTCAGGTAGTGATTTTCTACTCTTAGTTCACGAATCAGGTCTTTTGAATACCAGGTAGGTTACTTGCAGGAGCAAACGTATGTTTGATCAACTCCATTCAGGTTGCTGAAGAATTGATTTCAATAAAATCCCCCGAATAGTCTGCAAAATTTTTCAGTATTGGTATTTCAGAAGTTATACCGGGTAATTGAGAAAGAAAATTTTTTTCGGGTTGGCCCTGGTGAAGTATGTACTATAAGTCATGGATGATGGCGAACAATTGAAACTAGTTGGTCGTCATCAGTAAGTACTTTGCAATTGTTTTCATTACTAGCAATTACCAAATCTAGTAGCCTGTCAGTATAATTTTTAACTTAATACATATCACAAAAGCTCAGAAAGTTATTGAAACGAAATATCAGTTTCTTCTGAACATTTTTATCATAATGAATTTGAAGTTCTGTGATATTGAAGTTACCTGAAATTATTGTATTGCTAAAGTCATGAATTTTTTTCTAAGCACTCGAAAATTTCATCATAGTCATCAATAGATATATATGGGAAAATATATACGAGTATTATGATATTTGCGACATGATTACTGCCCCATATCTTCACTGACAAAACATTTATTTTATTATCGTGATAAATGAATTCAAGGCGTTCTGGTTGATATTCGTTGCTATCGACTGCCAATAAAACACAACCTTTACGAGCTTGTGTGCTTCTATATTTTCGATAAACTTTATGTATGCGGGAATAGTTCGCTGTTGAAAAAATCTGCATGTAACCAACTCTCTGAAACAGTTTCGTCCTATACGGACATTTTCAAACCGTCATACCGGTTCGTGAAAGAAGTAAAATTTTTTCGGGTTGGCCCTGGTAAAGTATGTACTATAAGTCCTGGATGATGACGAACAATTGAAACTAGTTGGTTGTTTAAGTTTTTCGTATAAGTTATTGCATGAGTTTGAGAATATCAGTATAGGACGAAACTGCAGTAACGTTAGGTACAAATAAAAGTGACAAAAAACCTAAACATTTTCATTACTCTTTTCTTCTTTTGTTTCTGATCAGAGTAAGCACATGTTGTTTTCTTCGCAATAATACTTTGATTGGTCTTGATTTTCTCTAAATATTTTTATCCGGGATAATCAATGTAATTAACTCTTTGACACGCATAGCTAGCTCAACTATATCTTCAGGAATAACAAATATCAGGATGTTATTCTCTCTACTTTTGATTTCATTAATCTCATCCATTATTTGAATTGAACCTGCGGGATTCTGAGAAAAGTACAATACTTTTTTTTGAGAACTTCAATTTTGACATCGATATGACATCAATAGACCTTTTAAACAAATAAAAAATGTTGATGATATCTCACATACACACACTATGTTCTATTCAAATTTAAAGATCGAAAGGGCTTAATGAACAACCCTGTATAATTTTATTGAAGTGGTACTTATCATTGATGTAGAAATAGATTAGAATTGGATACCAGAATGATTTCATTTTCTATTGAAATTTTTTCTTAAATCAACGCAAACAGGTGCCACCCCATCAAAATTATAGATGAGGCCATTCGTTTATTTCATGTCATTGTGTAGTATTGTTCTTAAATATTTTGTTTGTTTTTCATTCCACTTATATGTACCCAACGCGTCTGATGATTTTTCGTTTATTTACAGTATCACAATAAGAAATAGTATATTCTACAAGTGAGAAAAACGACATATTTCTCACTAACGCAGAAGTTTGTTGGCACGAACCGAAAGCGGG
>WOGN01000200.1:19156-29396 GCA_015342105.1 Leptinotarsa texana | reverse complement strand
AAGTTTTACAGTTAGTTCCTTCTGCCTCTGTCAAATAATGAAGAGTAAATGTGTTTTTGAAAGCTCTGGTAATTTTAATAGGAGTTGGATTTCTGGCATTTCCATAAGTATTTCTAAGTTAACCAAAATAATTTTCCACACAGTCAAAACTTCAGTATAAAATACAGATTTCTTAATTTTGGGTTGCCTAGTTTGCTAATTATGAAGTGTGTCAATCGAATAAAATTCTAATGTGTTTCATTATTGATGACAGAATCTAAGAAAAGACATATTTGCTATTTATAGTAGATTATCCGAAACATATAAATGGAAATTAGGCTCCAAGAAAGGTTATTTGAATATACATATGATACTTTGGTTTTGCAAAGATTTAAGTGGAAGTAATTGTTTTCCTACAGAAATACAAATCAAAACTTGGTGTGGTTCAACAATTATTTTCCTTTGTGGATTTCCAGTGGAACTGGAGGCATATACTATTCGTAAAGTGCAATTTCATCAAATTAAATTCATAATAAAAAGTCTCCATATTAATGACTCTAGTATTTATGGTCTATAACAATTTATTTTATGATTTTCGTTATACCTTTTTTCGTCAATTGGAAATCAAAAAAAATGAATGCCGTCATCACCCTGCAAATTACTGCAAACCACTGCACACTTGTTCATTTTGAAACTAGACATAAATTTTCCACAAATGCAAAACCACCACTTACAACGACTCACTCTGTAATAATAGTCCAAGCCTCAACTTGGCTCGCTTGGTAAATGAATCAGATACAGTTGGTTGCGCCACCGTACATAAGTAAACTTACTTCAATAGGGTTGTTGCCCTGTAGGCCCACTAAGCTTAAAATTCGAGGTGGGCAATCTTGACCCAAATATGGACGAGAGTGAACTTACTTGTGTTTCTTTCTATACGGTAGACTATCTTTTCCCAATGTGAGAAAAATAATGTACACATTTTTTTTTTAATTTTAACAGATTTTATTTATACTAGAAGATCAACATTCAACAAAGAAGTATATGTATTTTTTTGGAAACTGAATTTCACTCTGAAATTCAAATAAAAACATTGTTAGGAGAGCACTGAAGGATGGCCCAATAAAGGCCAATCATGCAGCAGTTCCCGTCGGAGACAAAATTTACTCATTTGGAGGTAATCGTTCAAGAGAATTTTCAAGACAGTACACTTCGATGGATGTTTATGTTCTGAATACTGAAACTTTTCGATGGACCCGTCATCCAGTTAGCGACTTACCATACTTCGAAAATAATGATATTTTGCCATACAATAGGTAATAGTTGAGATTTGGTTTACTCTGAAGATTAACTCCAGAAATAAATAAATTAAATTTCTTAAAATGTATTAGAGAAACTTTACTTTCCTACACTATTTTATAAATAAGAGATTGTCAATATATCAGCTAAAAATGTATTCTATTCAAAGTACGGTCTTAGTTACAAATAATACGAAACCGCGGTTTCATCAACTTTTATATCTAACTCTGATCAACATCCTTTCATATAGGAACTCAACCATCTCAGTAAATTATCCAAGTAACAAGTACTTTAAATGTATTGCAGAGGACACACTATCAAGCACCTTAGACAAGTTGAAAAAACTGCAAAATTATCAACATCTATCTTGCATTAACATATATGTTATATGTTTTTTACTGATAAGAAGCTTCACCTAGAATCAGGTAAAATTATAAGTCAATAATTAGGTAGAAGGTTATATGATTAAAATTATTATTATTATATATATATAAAGCATGAATAAGGTAGAAATTATTCAGTATGGGAATGCTTGAAGAAGCTATTGTAGAACGAAAAATGTGCTTCAGTTTTGTAAACTGTCCTGTGAAAATCTAACAATAATCTGTTATTTGAATATGAAATTATATGTTTGTAGGTATAGTCACACCGCTATTGTTCACGAAGATAAAGTTTATATCTGGGGTGGTAGGAACAACCAAGCATCTTGTTCAAAATTATTATGTTTCGATACCAATTTGCAATGTTGGACAGCTCCAAAGACTACCGGAAATCAACCTCTAGCTAGGGATGGTCACAGTGTGTCTTTGTGGAAAAACCATATGATTATTTTTGGTGGCATCGAAGATGAATTCAATTCTTTCACTGGCTCCGTCTATTCTTTGGATCTGGAAAGGATGCACTGGAATTGCATGCAAATAAATGGTAACTTTTTAATGGATGTTTCCGACCTTGAAGTAAATGACAGGAAAGTTCTTAGTTATTTCATCTTGGTTTTCAGGAAAACCAAGATAAATATTCACTAAAAAGAGGTACCTGAAAAAGTATAGAATATTCAAAATAAAATTTAGTTGAAAAAAATTTGGTAACCAAACGGTGCTGAAAATGATACCTTTTCACGTGAATTTTGTATTACTTTGGCATCTTGTTTAAAAGTTAAGAGGGGAGGGAGAGTAGATACGTCTGTGCTGTTATGATAAATGATATGCTCTTTTCATTTAAATGTAATTTTTTTAAATTGTGTTCTTTTATTGGGAAATTTTTCTATAAAATTATGTTGATGACTTCTTTATTTATGCAGTAATTTTGAGATTTGAGATCAGGAAAAGTAAAAATTATGGACGAAATTCAATGGGAACCGAGCGAAATTAAGAACCTTCTTCTCTTTTTTTCATGGTCATAGCGAAATCAGACATCTCCATTGACTATTATTGTAATATTGACTTTTTGATTTTTCTCTTATCAGGTCCCCAACCAACTTTACGTAATTATCATACCACGGTTGTGATAGATGATCAGATATATTTGTTTGGAGGAACAAAAGTTGCAATGGAATCTCCAATATTTATTGGAAGATTACGTGTGGTGCACTGCAATACTGTTTGGTGTTTAGATCTTCAGCCCAATACTTCTCTTTGTTGGCGAGAATGCAAAGTTACAGGTGACAAACCGATTGGTCGATGTAGCCATTCATCTTGTAAGTTATTTCCTTATTGTTTGATTGATAATTTGAGTAAAATTATTTTTTTCTAAAAAATAACATACGAGCTCTTGTATTATTTCTTTTAATAATATCAACTTGTTTCTTGTCTCTCTTTCCTGTGTTTTCTCCTTCCCTTTTTTCAAGTTTGTCTGCGAATAATTTTGTTGAGAAAGTCTAAAGTTATTTGGATCTTCTGCATTACCACCTTTAAATAGAGGAATCACAAGAGTTGTTTTTAGACTCGCAAGGAATTTTCCAACGGAAAAAGATTTATTTATAGCCATTACTAATGTATTCAACGCAGAATCGGGAAGGTTATTTAGAATTTTTACTGAAATTTCGTCAATGTTCGGTGCATTTTTGTTTTTTTCTTTCAATATTTTTTCAGCTTTATTTTCAGTTGTATTTTCATTGTGGAAACTGCCTGATTTACAAAAAACATAATATGGTTGGTACTCCTGAACATATAAATTACATAACCTGGCAAGTAACAGAAAATAAAATACACTGTTCTGTTCCAAAAACAATTCAGACAAAATATTCTTCAATAAAACGTTCAGAAAACTTGTTAAAAATGCCCTTGCAACAAAAGCGTACTATAATCTTGATGAATGTTACAATGAAACTTTGATGAGATTTAATGTTTTTATTTTTTTTTTGGTTTTTGTTTATATTGACACCTACACTTAAAATCATATTTTATACTGTGATATATCATATTTTATTGCCAAGACATGTGAATTTATGTTCAATTTGTGTGTAATTGTTTTTTTACATATTTGAAAGGGACTATACAAACTATTCTTTCGACAAATTTGGTTAAATTTTATTTTTTATTGTTATATTTTATCTACTTGTTATGTGAACTTAGTTTTGCTCTAATTGTGTTTATGGCTATTTGGGATTTTAAATGGTTTTTTCTTTTATTGTTTGAAGTGCTATACCTACCAGATTTTTCAACAGGCTTTGTCAATAAGATAGTATTTTCTTGGACAATAAAGTATATATCTATCTATAATATGAGTTAGCTTTAGCTGGTTAGATGGAAGAGCAATTTCTCTCTCGATTTATCATGTGTAGAGGTTGAATTCTGCTATTTGTTAGTATCTCTTCTACTTAGTAACCTTTCAATAAAATAATTATTATTATTAAATGAAGGGATAATCTTAAGTCATAAATATGTTTGATACTATTAATTGATTGGCATACATTTTTCTTTTCAGTCGTGTACAATAATAAAATGTACATTTTTGGGGGTTATAATTGTGCAAAAGGAAGACATTATAACGACATGTACGAATTTGATACGAAAACGATGGTATGGAAAAATTTGCATTTTCAGGGAAAGATTCCTCGAGAGCGAAAAGAGCAAGCATGCGTTGTCGGGAAAGTAGTTGTTTTCCGACAGACGTTTACCAGACCCTACTGCGTAGGTAGTTGGGGGAGATTAATATTTCGAAATATTCATTTACTTATTCTTTTAGTTGCTTGAAAAGACTATATAAGAATGATATTTGTGTTGCAGCCCAGAAGTTCTAGGAGTTTATGACTTCCGAGAACAATTGAGGGATGATACGTTGGTGGATTACAGTGATACGTTTGTGCTGGACTTCAAGCCGTCTTTGAAAACACTTTGTATTTTGGCTGTTAAACAATACAAATTGGATGTATCGATACTACCACAAAATATCAGGTGAGTTAACTTCCCTTGACAAATATTACAAGTAAAAGAATAAGTGAATTATAATAATTGTTTGCAGAAATAATGTTACCACCATTCATTTATGTCATTCTTTCTTTTCATCACATAAAGTAAATGATTTTTTTTTTCAGAGAACTCTACGAAAAGTTCTTATTTTGAATATAGACCGACTCATTCGCAACACAACGCGGTGTTCTTGAAGGGGGAAAATACTCTGCCGACCAGAAAAAGACTGCCTAAAATCCAAATGAAACGCCCGTATTCAAAAACTCGCATGAATTTTACTTGATATTGATGCCACCATACATAAGAATGTAATCCACCCTTATAAGGGGCAAGTTCGTTATTATGATTGTTCATAATAATTTGTTGACCAAAGTTTTCTCATCAGAATATTAGTATTTAGGTTACCCTAATGTACAAACGTTCATTAAAAATATAATACACAATGTAAGTGTAAGTACGAAATAATAATAAATTATTAAATGAAAAATAATATATAGTTATTTTGAAAAGTAATATGATTTATAAAAGTTAAATAATTAAAAATGACAAGTATGTGGATGTCAAAATAAATAAGTATAGATACAGATGCACTCATACATTTATTAAAATTAATTATCTTTTTGATATGCTGCAATAACGCTTGTTTGAAAGTGTTAATACTTTTGTTGTTTTTGGAAGAACCAGGCAAATTGTTAAATTCCACTAGTTCTCTGTAAAACAGACTATTCATTGCTGACTTTGAGTTTGTCCTGGATACATGGGAGCTTATATTGGTTCTAGTGCCATTGTTGACTTTAATTAAATTATTGAAATAGCTAAGTTGAATACCCCTTATTATTTGGAATCAAATCAAAATATGCTTTATTACCCAAGATCTGAAAATCTTATTGGCAGAGTCTAGTAAAGTAAAACGTGTATGTGGGACATTAAATTAGCAAATATAAACTATAAAATAATGCTTAGAGACAAGAGCAGAATATATAGACAGAACAATATGAACATTGACAGCCATTTCAATAACATGCCAATTACTCAATAGAGCCTTGGTAGAATTCGTGAACACTATAATAGGGGCCTCCCAATAAGGAATTCTTTTACTTTCTGAATTTCTTTTCATTATATATTCGCCTTATTGACAAATGAGAAACAACACCGGTCCCAAAACGGGACCTTGTGGGACCCCTCTGCCAATGAAACGTTCTTCTGATGAAATTCCATTCAGTAGAACATTCTGCCGCCGATGAGAAAGGTACATCTCCAACTAAAGTAAAACAGATCCTCTAAATCTGTTAACTTCTAGCTTGCGATGAAGTAGCTTGTGGTCTGCACAATCGAAGGCCTTGGTTAGGTCACAAAACATGGTCGCCGCAGATTCTATTTCATTAAGATTGGTGTACAATTTTTCCAGGAGTGAAAATATGGCATCGTGTGTACCTTTTGAAGAGTGAAAGTCAAACTGGAATAAATTTATTACATTGTTTTTCTCGGAAGGATATTACTGTTTCTTTACTAGTTTTTCTATAACTTTAGACAAGACCGGTAGCAAAGCAATCAGCCTAACATTAGCTGGGTTGTCAAGAACGCCTCTTTTATGTAGAGAAATGATTGTGGTAATTTTCAGACACGATGAGAACATGCCTTTAGAGAATGAGAAATTTATTCCCTCCGCCAACGCACTAAAAGCCCTTTTGGAAATATAAAAACCATACTTAGATAATAAGATCTGTTTGAGATTGATTACCACTGAAAAGAATTAGGTATAGTCTTTATAGAATTTAGAATTATACGCAATTTAGAATTATACGCAATTTATAATTAGATTTTAGTCAATCTAACTTATTTTGATTCAAAGATACAATCTTTGTGCCACATAAGTCTAAATGTGACTGAATTATACAGGTGTAAATTGTGACTTTTGAGATAATACCAAGATGTGGGGCCTCTCTTGAAAATGAAAATATCAGCATGACTATTAAGTGACAGTGGTCTATCAATCATGAAGCCTAGATATTTTATCTCAGTAACAATTTCAAAATATTCAGTTCCTACTTGGATGTTCACTGTATCATGGTCAATTTCATTTATCTTTAAATCAATTTTCATAATTTCACTTTTACTTACATTTAGGGCAAGTTTATTGGTCAGTGAATATTCAACAGTTTGATCCATAGTCAATTTCAATTATCTTTAAACCAATTTTCATCATTTCACTTTTACTTACATTTAGGGCAAGTTTATTGGTCGGTGAATATTCAACAGATCCATTACACCTCTATCTCCTCTATTGCATTATTTGAGTTATTATTTGATATGTATAATGAGGTGTCATCTGCAAATAGCTCAGTCGATTGTCTACCTGTTAAATAGTAAATATCATTTAGATATTTAATAAATAAGAGCAGATCCAGTACACTACCTCACGGGACCCCCAAATCATCCTCAGATTTTGTTGAAGTTGATGATTTAAAACTTTTATAATCAGCTTTATATTTTTCGAATAACTTTCAAACCAAAGAAATATTCCATTCAGTTCCATAGTATGTCAATTTTTCCAATAGAATATTTCTATCGATGGTCTCGGAAGCCCTTTTGAAATTTAGGAAGACTGATACTGCATAATTTCTGTCATCAACATGTGTTTTACTTTGTTATAGTATACTGGAGTGCCGTCTCACAAGAGTGATTTTTTTCGAAAACCTGATATAATGTCATTATTGCCATCAATGCGAAAAGTTGAATATACCTCTTTCAAAGAGGTGATCCACTTCATTCGTTACTTCAACGCCTTCGATATTCTCTACCACTTTCCTAGACGAATCATCAAATATATAAATGTGCAGACCAATAAACCTGAAAAGTTTACACTCTATGTTCACAGTTCAAATTATATATTGACTTGTTTTTTTTTTGATTATGTCCACTTTGGATAATCATTTTATAGGTATAAATTAACATGTTCGATACCATGTAGTTGGTCCATGAATAAATACATTTCTTTCTTTCCTTCATGTGAGGTTACCCAATAAAAATTCACTGATGAACAAAATCTTCAATATAATCGAGGATCTTACTATCTTAGATTTTGTGGGTTAAAGTAAAGTCCACAATTTAAAGGTTATCTGGAACAATCCCTAAAACCAAGACTGATTCTATCATTGTAATTTTATCTATGAGAACATTGTTCTTCCGATAAAGCATTTCTTGATTGATTGAAGGATGATTTGATTTCAACTGACATCTGGGAACATGTACTGTTGACACCAATATTTGCTGTTTCAAAGTTGCCTCGACTGCTTAAAACATTTCTGGCAATTTATATTTTAAGCTTCTTTTACATCGTTTATCACCTGTTCAGCAACGTTTGGTAAACGTCAATCAGGTCGTTTGAATGATTGGAAAAAATTGATTACTATGATACAAGACAATCAAAGATTCGGCAAAATTCACTAAAAAAAGAAAAGCTGATAAAATTCATATTTCATTTAGTTCTATTTAATCAGTAATAAAAAAATTAGTACAGTTGGTTCGACAAAAGAATAAACATAATGAACAGATACTTTTATGAAGCATGCTTTTCGTACAGTTTTATCAACGAGAGAATACGAAGTCTGTTGAAGAAATAAGGTGAATTTTCATTTTTCTCCAAATATATTTACTCAATAAATTATATTTTGTCCCCTCAGATATAAAACACTTGTGCCAGCGTTTTTCCAATCCTCGAACCACTTTTGGGATGTCCTTCAGGTCTCTCAGCCATTCAATTTTTATCTCCCAAATCATCGTAAAACGCCGATTTTTCATGAGTCTCTTCAATGTTGGGAACAGGAAAAAGTCACAGATGTGCAAAACTGGTGAATTCGGTGGCTGAGGCATGATGAAAGTGTTGTTTTTGGCCAAAAAATCACAAACAAGCAATGATGAGTGATGCAAAAGCCATGAATTGTCCTTCTACAATACTGGCGACCAAAACCTTGTCATTTGATCCAACTTTGCATGCTTTTTTGGTATTGGCTCTTGTGGGCTCTTCCATTGGGTCTATTGAACTTTGGTTTTGATGTCATAACCATATACCTATGGTTCGTCACCAGACCCTTTGAAGCAAATCTGGATCGCCGTTGAAGATATTCAACAATTCCTGAACGATGCTCATGTGACGGTTTCCTGGTCAAAATTCAGCAATTTTGGAACGAACTTCGCTGCCACACGCTTCATGTCCAAAATTTACGAAAAAATTGCATGACGTGAGCCACTAATATGCCGACGTCCTCGACAACTCCGCAGGATATTGATTCGACGATTCTCCATAACAAATTTCTTCATTTCCAATATTTTCATCGGTTGTTGATGTGCTGAGGCGTCCAGGGTGTGCGTCGTCATTCACATCTTCTCGACCGTCTGTGTAAAGCTTGTACCATTGTAAACATTTTTCTGGCTCAGAGTACAATCACCGTATGCCACTGTCATTTCATTTGATGCAAATTCTTTGATTAATTTCTTTCGATAGCAGATAATCGCCAAACATTCAAAATACTTTTACAAAAAACTTTTATGTCCTTGTCAACAAATTCAACATGCTGAACAGTTGAAACTGTGAACATACGTTCGAGACGAATGTACCAACATAAAATATTAAACATCGCTAATCGAATGTAGGTACGTTACCCGCGAAATTTTAACATTCACCTTATTTTTCGAACAGTTCACGAATTTCTGACTTTCAAACTATGAGAATTTCAAATTGATTTCTTAAAAAAAAGGTATTTTAATTCTAAAATTTAGCTTAAAGAATTGATGGATAGACACAGTGACAAGTTGAAAAAAAAAAGATGTTGATTCTTGTCAACCATAAATATTTCTTTTCTACTTAATAGTAAATTACTCCTGGCATTTGTGTCAATACCGTACAGGTTTGCATATTTTTTAATTTCAGATTGGGGTACAGTATACCTCGAACAAAATAACTTTCTCTTTCTCTCTAAATTTTTTGATCATTGCCATAGCATTGTTACCTATGCTGTGACCATTGTCTATAGATTTATTATTCCATATTTTCATTCTGATTGAAATTCTGAACAAAATTGATATAACACATCATTCCCTAAATTCAACCGTTTTCGAGATATCGAATTTTGAAAATAACTTTTTACTACTCTAAAATTTATTAAAGAAAAAACACGAAATGATGGATTTTTATTATGAAAGTCACACAAGGTGGAGTATGTGGACACAGTCAGACACCAAAACAGGTAAAACTAAATAAAAAATCTCCCACCCCGAAAACACTCCAGATACCAATTTTGAATAGTTGTCCGCCATAATGGAGCCGCCATTTTGTTTCGTTTTTTTTCTAACAAAAATTTCATAATGCATTTTAATCGGAATTAACTACACTTACCAAATTTCAAATGAATCGGATGATTAAAAGTGTGTCAAATTTAACTTGCAAGATTTGATTAAGTACAGACACACAGTCAGATATCGATATAGGTGAAACTAAATAAAATCTTGTAAAAATAAAAACTTTAACAAGCTTTATTGAGTTACCAATTAGT
>WOGN01000200.1:0-18698 GCA_015342105.1 Leptinotarsa texana | reverse complement strand
TTTTCAAATAATTTAAAGATATTTCAAGTAGAATAAAAACAAGGGCAGGGACAAAAAATGACAAACTTAGTATTTTAAAACATAATTAGTTATGGTAATCAAATATCAACTAAAACAATCATTGCTACTGAATTCACTATATGATATAAATTATGTTTTTTAATTCATAGGTGTTAATACTTATTTTTTGCTAAAGAGTGTGGACTACAGATTTTGTGATTAATGTTTCTGTTTTCCATCTGCGTGCCTCTAAAGTTAAAACTGTTTATATATGTATAAATGTGACTGCTTTTATATATGTAAATATCTAATTTTTGAAACACAATTTTTTTCTTTATTCTTATTTATTTTTTAGTTTGGGAATACTCTCTACAATATTGTGACAAACCTAAACAAAAAGCTGTTGTGTGACTATTGTAATATATGCTTTCTGTAAAAAGGTTTTGAAGGTGAATAAATATCTTATAAGAATTATATTATTATTATTTCGTTTTCATACAAATAAACAGAACGCTTTTTACATATAGTTTCATTGATTCTGTCATCTTTTTTTTTGTTTTGACACAGACACACATACAGATCATACAATATTTTTTTTTTAATTAGAAACACTCTGCTGAAAAATTTCTAATTCTGCAATAATCTTTTAATTTCAATTGAGAATATTTCTTTTGGAGGGCATTCATATTGAATATTAAACATTCAGGAATAGAAATCATAAAAAATTTGGAAAAGTCTAAAAGTAATGATTTATTTTCATTGAGATGACTGATTGAAAGGAGAGATATATTTTGATAGACAAAAATATAATGGAGGTCTTTGTATAGTGGTATGCCATTCTGCATCATAAATATGTTAGGAATGCTTTCTGGAGAGTACATCTTTTGAACAGGCGCGGTCGCAGACCGAGATTTTGGGGGTGGCAATTACCAAAAATGTCATTGAATTCCAATTTAATTCTATTTTCACAAAAGATTCCTAATCTCTGACCTCCCACATACCAATTTTGAATCGAATCTAACCATAATCACAAAACTCGTCCGCCATCTTGAATTTGAGAATTGTTTAAAAATTCTCAATCCCGGATCCCTAAAACCCCCACATATCAGTTTTCAGTCGAATCGGATCAAAATCACTAAAATCGTAGCCATATTGGAGCCGCCATCTTGATTTAGTAATCTTGACTATTAATTCATAATATCTGGCTCCAAAATTCCACAAATCAATTTTTAATAGACTCGGACCATAGTCAAATATCAAGTCCATTTTATTTTCTTTTTCTGTAACAAAAATTTCATAATGCATTGTCACGGAAATTATGAACATCTGCCAAATTTCAACAAGAAGTTGAATAAATTTTACTTTACAGGATTTGTACAGAACAAACAGACAAGAAAACGAGTCAATAAAAACGTAATAAAAAATAATGGCGCAAAAAGCACCTGTAAACCAATTTTGAATGGAATCAGACCATAAATCACATAGCTTATCCGCCATCTTGAATCTTGTAAAAATATCTAATCTTCGACTTCAGAATATCAATTTTTAATAGAATCGGAATTAAATTACAAAACTCGTCATCTATCATGAATGTTGATAAAAATCTTTCAATTCACTAAACTCAACCTCTATGTTTCTTCTATTGTATTGTCACTCGAATGATACGTATCCCTGCCAAATTTCAAGATAAGTGGAATTGCCTCGAAACGATATACCTCAATATCTATACTTGGTTTTTATTTTTCAGTAAATCTGATATTTCAAACATCTAAATGCAAACTATATCTCGACTTTAATTCAGGTCAACATTATTTCATTCATAATTTTTTTTTTGGACTTCCATCAATGAAAGTTTTGTGTTTCTTCCGATGGATGGCTCTGGCAATCTCCATCCAATGCTTTTTACTTTGTATATAGACCAAAGACAATATACAATTAATTTCTCTATGATATAGACTATATACAATGCTTTGTACATTGTGGTTGACCGACTATAAATCTGTAGACAATGCTGTGACATTGCTTCTCACTCGGGCGCATTTGTCCAGACTCCTATTAAATTGACAGAAGCTTCGTCGGGAGGCATTGCGGTCTTGCTCGAAGCAATGCTGCCACCCCTTTTTTGTCGAACTTTTAATAATAAAAAACAATATGCTTTTTATTGTCGCCTCCTGCTCAGGAGACCTTTTGATTTTTATACATATATATATTTATTGGGTCACCTCCTCTTCGGGACACCTTATATCGGCTAAACAATTGTAAAATTCAGGAAAAAATTCAAAAACTTTGTTGTTTTTAATCCCTGAAAGAGTATGAAAATAATATTTTTGTGTAACGTGTTGTAAATGATATAAGTGTTATTATATAAAAAATATTCTGTAAAATGTGATGTGTGTCATATATACATTCATGTATAAAAAATGATGAATGAATCTCGACTTGATGAAATTGTATCTAGTGAACTGATGTCATTAATACGTTATTTATTGTAAATACAATTTCAAGCTACATATGTTTATATATACATATGATCGATTTTTAATTATTATTCGATGTTTGTGATATAATTTAAGGATAGTATGGAATAAATTCAGTAATATAAAGATTGTTACAGTGTTCGAAAAGGTATTTCGATTTTAAATTAATTTTCATGTGAAGGAGACTTGCGTGGGAATACTCTGGTTATCAGAATTCTCATCCGATATGAGTTTATTATTTCAGTTATTAAATACCGATCAAACATTGTTTTGTATTTTATTTCAAGTACCTCAAAACATTCAACAGCTATATTAAAAAGTAAGACACCTGCTTTCCAATAAAAACACTAACAAATTGATAATGAAGTCATTGAAAAATTTTGCTTCAATATTTTGTATGAAATTGATCTCATAAGTAGCCACAGCGTGTTTTTTTAGAAGGATACAGCTCCTGCTAATATTTGTAGAAGAACATTTGTTTCTGTTCAATGACAAATCGATAGAAAAAGTGGCCTGTCAGGTCTCCTTCACTTGAATGGAATGAATTCATAAACATTTTGAAAATATTTACTTGCATAAGTTCCTTCGTTAATATTATTTTTTATCAGAGGAAATATTGCATACTGAGTCCAAAATGCGATTATTGTTTGTCGGTTTTTGCATCTTAATTAATGTAATGAATGTCGATAAACTGCAATAATAACAAAATTACCAGTGGTGCACGTCTACTCTGGGCCAGTCTATGTGTACTTACTGTCTTTGAGAATGAAAGTTATGATCGGTACAACTAACATCATTGAACCCCCCCCTAAAAAAATCTCATTACTTTGATTTTGACATATTATTTGTGAAGTACGGGCCAACCATTATATATAGACTAATCAAGCGCATTAGAAATCAAATTGTACCAGCCTGTAAAACAGCTATGACGTAAGTGGGCGGAGTCTATTAACACAGAACGATTTTACGTTTCTGCGCTGACTCACTTCAGTTGGGGCCGAGTAGATGCAGTTCTATTCATATAAATTTTGATAATCTATGCATCATATACCAATTATTGTTGTCATTTCAGTGTAGTCAGCAATGTTAATCCAACCATATTCCAAACTTTCAGGATCTCCTCTAGGTTCCAAAGGTAGGTGACCTGGTCATTCTTCTTTTTTGTTGTAATGTTCTAAAACCCCTTTCATGCTATGTAGAATATTGGAATATCTAAAAAATTTAAATGAGTCAAAAAATTGAGATATGATGATCGAATAAAAATAGAGACGTGGAGTTTATTATTACAAAATGAAACAATTATGAATTTATTATTAGGTTTTAACTTATATTTGGTGAGCATACTTGAAGCCTGGCTGTAAATCAACCTTCACATATATTCAGTGGGCACGCTTGAAGACTGGCTGTAAATCAAATGACCTAAAAAACAATTTCTTCAGGCCACTCTCGACTTACCTACACTATATGTCAACTTTAGATAATAACCATTACGTTGCACTGATGAGAGGCCAAATAGTCCGAAACCCATCTGCAAGGGTGCCCGTTCCTATAATTGAAAATTGATTCCAGCTGTTGTATCGCCAACAGTATATGCGGGAAATACTTCTCAGAAGATTCCTGCATTGACACCTGTTGGATTTAATTCAACGCTCTTTGTGGTATTAGCCAGGGGAAAAGTTGTTTTCTGATAGGTGTCAGTCTATTAACCTACAGTGTAGGTTAGTCGAGACTGGCCTGAAGAAATTGTTCTCTTAGGTAATTATATTATTAGGTTGTGTTGGAGGTAAAACTGATTTCGGGGTTTCGAATAGTCAAAAGCAGTCGCACAGTTAAGCCTTACGAATTTTTGCCCTAATTCTCTTTCAATATTCAGCTGTATAACTATTTTGAACCGTCCTAGATTCATTCGAGTTACGAACTCGAATACACCTACAGTATTCTACGGAATATTGTGATAGATATGTTGGTAACCTTGAAAACCTACCTCAATGTACGTCACTGTGGTATGCTGTTCTTATTTATTTATGTATTATTTATAAGGGAGACTACTTTCTCTCAATCTAAAGAAAATAATGTGAAAATTTTTTGTAATTTTAACTAGTCGTGTTTACATTAGAAAATCAACATACAATTGAACATACAAATTGAATTTCACTGTGAAATTCAAATATAGAAACATTGCTAGGAGTGCAGCATCCCCTAGTCCCTCAATCTGGAGATAAAACATTCGAAATATGCGTTGGATATCAGTTCTGGAAGGTGGCCCAAAACGGGTCAATCATGCAGCAGTTGCCGTGAGACACAAAATTTACTCATTTGGAGGTTATTGTACAGGAGAAAATTCAAGAGAGTACACTTCGATGGACGTTCACGTTCTTAATACTGCAACTTTTCGATGGACCCGACATCCAGTTAGCGACTTACCATACTTCGAAAATGATGATATTTTGCCATACAAAAGGTAATAGTTGATATTTGGTTTACTCTGAAAATAACTCGTTTGCACTATGACTGTAACTGTGGTGTCATTTGCCTATATCGTTATTCAGAAGTCTTGCATGTATTCCAGCAAATTATTAATAAACAGACAATAGTGGTCCTGAACTTTAAGGAAACCTAGTTTTCAACATCACAAACTTCTCTGATCATATATTTCACTATCATCAACATCCTTTCATATAAGTACTCAACCATCTCAGTAAATTATCCAAGTAGCAAGTACTATAAATGTATTGCGGAGGAATTCTAATGACAGTGTATCAAGTGCCTTAGACAAGTTGGAAAAGAAGTCGAAATCATTGATAGCTATTTTGTATTAATATATATGTCGTAGAGAAAGTGATCTGAAGCTGTGCTAATGGAATATTTTGCTAAAGTCATGCTGATTGTTGTGTAGTAAGTTGTTGATTTCCAAATAATTCATTTTTCTGGTGGTTACATTTTTAAAATACATTTTTTTTCATTTCCTACTAAAGTTTTAACTGAAATTTTCTTATATTCATTTAAAAAGACCTCTTATTCTTCATTGATTTGAGTGTGTCGTGTATTTCAGTTTATGATATACATCTATTTTCGAAGAGGTGTGTAATGTCGACATTCATAATACTAATAAAAAGGGCGTGCTAAGTTCTGTCTAAATAGACTTGGCTATCTCTTCTATGTATTGTGGAATCTCGACTATGTCGGAGTTACATCAGAAAGCAATGTTCCCCGTCTTCAGTTCCAAAATGTGATTTGCTTCTTCTGTTCCTTATTTATTATTCTCTACGTTTCTCTAGTTTTATTGGTTACTTTTCAAGTTTTTTTTAGAATAGTAATTAATATTTTGTCTTATGGTTTTTTCGTGCTCTTAATCTGTGTCTCGTGATTAAATGAAACATTACCCTTCTTGAACAGCGTGACTAGGTATCTGTAAATATCTTCAATTCTCAACTTTGCTTTGTTTCAACGGGCTTGACACTTCAAAAGGTCTCAAGGTCTAATCTGTTTTCACAGATGATGCAACGTTTTGAATTTCATTTGGTAATCTGGATAGGAGTAACAGTAAAATGGGAACTATTCATCCATATCCTAATTAAATAAATTCAAACCTAATGTAAGGAAAGCTAAAGCAACACAGTAGATAATAACTTACACCAAATAAAATAAAATATATTCATATGGACCACTATTTTCTTTCAGTGAATAGTGGAATAAATCACATCTGAAAATGAGTTTAAGTTTGTATATTGGTTGGCTCATCAGAACTTATTTATTGATTTGTCAACAGGTAAACCATTAATACTAGTCAGCATGTTGTGAAATAGATAACTTAACTTACTCAAATGTACTAATACAAATATAATATGATTTAAATTATATATTATATGAATTCATACGAAATTGGTGGACGAGGTCCAGGCCAGTATGGCCAGGAATCCAGAGCAGAGACAATCTGTTTAGTCTTCCTATCGAAGAGAGTCTTTTTTGGCAATTTAGATGTTGCTCAGTAGGAGCCAAGAACTTCCAACGCCGCTTGACTGTCCGAGAATATTTTTATTGACTTGTGAGTGAGATTGGATTTATCCATTCTCTCCGTACACAATTCAATAGCGTAAATTTTCTCTTGAAATACAGTCGCATAAGTTCCTAGGCAGGTAGATAACTCTATCCTGGGTCTGCAACTGAAAACACCTGCACCAGAATCGGAAGGTGTTTTTGATCCATCTGTGAACCAGCAACTATCTGCTCTAAATATTTCCTTCTCCCGCAGGATCTAATATTCTCTACTCGGGAATAGTACTTTATAAGGCAGTTCGTAGTTGACAGTTGGAGGCATGAAGTCAGAGGTCATTTTCAAAATGCTGTGACTTTCAATGTCAACCAACAGTCTGTTGCACTTTGCATTGAATTTATTTGTGCAATTGACAATGTGCACAAGTCTGTATGCATTCCGCCTCTCTTTCCAGAAAAATGTGGAGAGGAGATAGATCTAGAAGGGTCTCCATGGCCGCTGACGGTGTGGTACTGATGGCACCACTGATAGCCAGACAAGCCTGTCTCTGTAAGCCAGACAGCTTTGCTTGGGCCGTTTTCTATAAAGCCTTCGGCCACCAAGCATTTGCACCATAAGTGATCATTGGTCTGACAATCATCACAGGAGAACATAGTAGTAGTTGGTTGAATGTGGATACCAATTCCACATGTGCAAACATTAATTATTAAATTTTTCATTGAACGTTTGTAAATTAAGGTAACCCAAATAAATAAATACTATTACTGTTACTACCATCTTTTAACAGAGGGACATGAGTTCGACTACGATTATGAAGTGTTAAATATAGAAGGCATGAAACTCAATCTTTCAGAACGCTTAGCAATTGAATAATGAGAATTTTGAAAATTTATTGAATGACTAAATAAAATTGAAATATTCTCTCTTCTGAATTCATTTTTTCTGATGTGGAAATTGGTAATTAGTTTTTTAAAAGTCCATGTAATGAGTTGGTTGAGAAATTGTTTTATGATTTTTAAATTTTCCATTAGTTTTTACCTAGCTCAGGTAAAATTATGTCAGTAATTACATAGAAGGTCATATGATTCAAATTGTTATTATATAAAGCACAAATTTGGTAGAAATCATTCAGTATGGAAATGCTTGAGTAAGATATTGTAATGCGAAATATGTGTTGCAATTTTGTAAACTGTCTAGCAAAAGTCTAATAATAATCTGTTAGTTGAATAAAATATTATATGTTTCTAGGTATGGACACACCGCTATTGTCTACGGAGATAAAGTTTATATTTGGGGTGGTAGAAACGACCGAGAATCTTGTTCAACATTATTTTGTTTCGATACAACTTGGCACTGTTGGACAGCTCCAAAGACTACCGGAAATCCACCTCTAGCCAGGGATGGCCACAGCGCGTGTTTGTGGAAAAACAATATGATTATTTTTGGTGGCTATGAAGAAGATTCCGATTCTTTCGCTGGCTCCGTCTATTCTTTGGATTTGGAAAAGATGCACTGGAGTTATATGCAAATAGATGGTAAATTTTTAGTTGACATATCTGACTTCTCTGGTCATTGAAGTGAAAGACACGAAAGTTGTTAATTATCCCAGGAAAACCAAAATTAATATTAGGTAAAAAGAGGTACCCAGAAAAGTAAAGAATACTCAAAATTCATTTGAGTTTATTGTAAGTGTACTTGGGCAACATTCAAATTGTTTCATTATCTTTATGAGAAAAATAACTTTGAGAGGATTTCATGCTAATAATAAATATATTGAGCGGAGATTGAATCTGTTGTGGGGAATGAGAAGAGCCGAATAATTTGGAACTATTCATTCCCTACTTTTATGTTGATACAAGATGATTGGTCTGATGTTGTCGTCCTCGACCCTCAAAATAAGATGATATTTGTCGTGGAGTTCTCAAATCCAGGTGAAGTGAATATCGTCTGAAAAGGGGAATAAAAATATCGGGATCGTCTTCTCTCTGTAGACTCTATCCAAACCATTCTGTTGAGTCCTCTGTACTCTCGAATCTTAAGAACATATCAGTTTGCTGCACTGCAGCAGAAATCATCTACTCAGGACACACAGTCCCGGATCCGATGGTCATTTACCTTATGGTGTCGGAAGTGGTTATTTGCTGCGTGCTCTCCAAGTGTGTTGTAGTTTCGGGGACATGTTAGAAACCAGCAGCAGGCTACCTTTTAGTGTCACTATTTTCATGGTTCTAAGGCCGTGGTTATTTGGAATTTCTTCCTGACG
Organism: Leptinotarsa texana; assembly: GCA_015342105.1. Taxonomy (NCBI): domain Eukaryota; kingdom Metazoa; phylum Arthropoda; class Insecta; order Coleoptera; family Chrysomelidae; genus Leptinotarsa; species Leptinotarsa texana. The sequence continues at coordinate 9,964 of WOGN01000200.1, read as the reverse complement.
TTTCACTGGCGCAAGTGGCTAGCTTCTCAGAGGTATATACATCCTGGATTAATATCCGATGAGATTGCCTCATCAGTTGGATTGACCAGTCGGACGTAATCCTCCCCTTCTTAACTTTTGACCGGAACAAGATATCAAGGCCGGGCAAAATTTACGTAAAAAGGTACAAGTTTTAGTACTTTTTGGTATGTGAGATATTTCGATTCACCATTCAATTACAGACAGTAATGAAGTTTGTTTACAAATTAATTTCTTGTGTTATAGACTGTTTATAGGGTAACTTTGTTAGGAGCACCTCTTGTTCTAGCCATGAGCCCTGAAATAGACCATAGTTGTGTAATGTATATTTAGATTTCAAGAATCCCCACAAAAAAATCTAAGTGCGTCATTTCACGTAATCAAGTGAGACATTCTAAGGGACCTTGTTTGCCTTTCGATATTTTTGGACAATTGTCATCTAACCAGCTTGTCATAATGAACAGGTGTCTTGTCTTGCCAATTTAAAAGTCATTTGAGTTTGTCAATTATTCAAATTAGTAGTCAGACACATATAGTCCCTTAGAAGAGCCCACTAGATAACCTGATATAATGCCTTCAGATGTTTTTGAGGGAATACGATACATAGTCGAGGTTAATTTTTGAACTTGTGGAAACTATGAAATTTATCGTTTGGAGACGCATCAAACGATTATAAAACTGCTCATTCCTCAGGAACGGTACAACCAATTTCAAAAAATAAAAACTTGCTGGATAGAAAATTGACTTTTGAGCACAATTATATATATATAGTGTTAACACTAGAAGAGATGTCGATGGCCTTAATACTGCATATTTCAATTTGATAAATAAAATTCGTGAATACTTTACCCTTTTTTCATTCTTTTTCTTTCTGTCATTAATAAAAAAACAGACACCACCTTATCAGAATCACAGATCGTTTGTTTCATATCGTTTTGTGTTGGTGTTGCCTCGGAAATTTGGTTGCCTCTTTTTAATAAATTTTTAAAAATAGTAATATTATCAACACAAAGAAACTACTTTTCGGTGAGTAATTAAATTAAGAACTCATTATTTCGTGTGAAATTGAAACGATGATAATCGTATAAGTTTTGTGGAAGGTTTGTTTATAAAAATTCATTGTTACAGAGCCCTGAAGAAGAATTTAATTAAATTTGAAACCTAGGCAATTTTTACAATTTCTTTGTTCTGTTATTGTGAAATGTTTCTATAATCTTCTCTATAAAATTATGTTGATGATTTGATTATTTATACTGTGATTTTGAGACTTATATCAAGAAAAGTAAAAATTATGGACACAATTTAATGGGAACAGAGCGAAATTAAGAACCTTCTTCTCTTTGTTTCATGGTCATAGTGAAGTCGGACATCGCCATCAAGTATTATTGTAATATTGACATTTTGATTTTTCCCTCATCAGGTCCTGAACCAACTTTACGTGATTTTCATACCACGGTTGTGATAGATGATCGGATATATTTGTTTGGAGGAAGAGGAGTGGAAAGTGCACCTCACATGAATAACGGAAGAAGATTGGTGTACTGCAATACCGTTTGGTGTTTGGATCTTCAACCCAGTACCTTTTATTGTTGGCGACAATGCAAAGTTACAGGTGACAAACCAGTTGGTCGACGTAGCCATTCATCATGTAAGTTTTTTTCTTATTGTTTGATTAATGATTTAGTAAATTTTTTTATTTCCAAAAGATAAGATACCAGCGCCTTCTATTATTTTTTTAATGATATCAATTTTGTTTCTTGCCTCTCTTTCCTGCTTTTTCTCCTTTTCTTTTATTCAAATTTGACTCCAAAGTATTTTGTAATAATATGAGTTAGCTGTTGCTGGTTGGATGGAAGAGCAATTTTTGCTTCAATTCATTATGTTTGTTAGGTTAGGTTAGTATCTCTTGTACTGGGTAACCTTTCAATAAAAGCATTCATTATTATTATTATTATTCAGTAAAGAGATGATATCAAGTCAGAAATATGTTCGAAATAATTAATCAACATACTTTTACCTTTTCAGTCGTGTACAATGATAAAATGTACATTTTCGGGGGTTACAATTCATTAAGAGAAAGACACTATAACCACATGTACGAATTTGATCCGAAAACGATGGTATGGAGAAAATTGCATTTTGAGGGAGAGATTCCTAGTGAGCGGAGGAGGCAAGCGTGTGTTGTTGTTGGAGATAGATTGTTTCTTTTCGGCGGAACAAGGTAACGGAAGTTAAAAATCTAAAATTGAAGAAAAATGGGTTTTTCCATATGAGTGACAACCTTTAAAAGTCAAAGCTCGCAGGAATAACGAGGTCTTACATTTTAACATACGATCCGTAATGTCCTGTTTGCATTATATTTTCTAAAAAACTCAACATTGTTTCTGTTGCTTGAAAAGACTATGAAATAATGGTATTTGTGTTGCAGCCCAGAAGCTCCAGGACTTGTTGACTTTCGTGGGCAAAGTATGGATGATAGGTTGGTGGACCACAGCGATATGTATGTGCTAGACTTCAATCCGTCTTTGAAAACACTATGTATTTTGGCTGTTGAACGGTACAAGTTGGATGTATCAATACTACCACAAAATATCAGGTGAGTTAACTTCCGTTGACAAACTTAACAAGTAAATATATTTTTATAATCTCATCACAGAATATTGATCTTTTAAAATATGTGCAGTTCAAAAGAATAAAAGAATTATAATAATTGACTGCAGAAATGTTTCAATCTGAACTTGCCCTTTTTTTGTAGAGAACTCCGCAGTAAGTTCTTATTTTGAATATAGACTCATTCGACAACACAGCACAGAGTTCTTGAAGGAAGAAAATACTTTGCCGACCAGACAATGACTGCCGAAAAATGAAATTTTTATTTTGAATAAAACGCCCATATCCAACAACTCACTTGAATTTTACTTCAGATTAATGCCAACATACATAAGAATGTAATCCACCCTCATATGGGGGAAGTTCACTCTTGTTATTATTCGTAATAATTTGTTGACGAAGACTTTCTCATTAGAATATAATGTCGTTATTGGCACCAATGAGAAAAGTTGAATATATCCCTTTCAAAGGGTAGTTTACTCTAGTGATTTTTCATAATATTTTGCTAAGGCTTGTCTATCAAAATATTTTTATCAAACTTCGTAATTTTAACCCTGCCACCAAATATAACAGTTGAATCTACTCTTTTCGGGGGTTAGGTTAGGTTGGGAGATTACTTTGGTAGACAACACCCAAAAACTTTTGAGTTGTGATTTTTTATTATCGAAAGATAGTGGATGACGTTGATTATTTTCAATCATAAATAGTTTTTTTATACATAATAATAAATTATTCCTGGCATTTGTGTGAATACCATACAGGTTTGATTGATATTTTTAAATTTCAGATTGGACATAACGAACATGAACACTCCGAACAAAATAACTCTATATCGGCCAAATAATTCTGCAGGATGAAATTGTATATAGTGAACTGATGTCAATAATACGTAATTTATTGTAAATACAATCTCAAGTTATGTTTATATATACATATAATGTATTTTTAATTATTTGATGTTTGTGATATAATTTAAGGATAGTATGGGATAGATTTATTAATATAAGGATTGTTACATTTGTTATAGCTTTTGAAAGGGTATTTCGATTTTAAATTTATTTTTATGTGAAGAAGATTTGTGTGATAATACCCTATTTGATTATCAGAATTCTCATCCGATCTGAGTTTAATATTTCAGTTATTATATACCCATCAAACATTGTTTTGTGTTTTATTTCAAATACCTTAAAACATTCAATATCTTCAGATGATGTGGTGCTGCCGGGTTTTTCTGCAGCTGAAAAAGCAAAAGTACCACCGGAATCAATGAGGTCGCCCCGGAGCGCCAATTAATTTTTATTGTTGTTTTATAATTTTGGAATTATTACATAAACTTTTTGAACAAAGATAAGACACTTGCTTTTCAATAAAAACACCAACACATCAATATTGAAATCATTATTTATGTCTAAAATTGTTTTTCTAAAAATATTCCCAGATACCTGATTATCGAACATTGGTTGGTAATTACTGTTGATTTAGAAAAAATTAGGTATTTTGAATGGCTACTTGAAAATTCATTTAAAACATTTTTTAAGAAATTGCCTTTTAAGTAGCGACAGTGTGTTTTTCTAGAAAGAGGCAGTGCTTGCTCATAGCTGTAGGGAACATATGTTTTTTTTCAATGACAAATTGATAGAAAGAGTGGGCTCTTAGGTCTCCTGACTTGGCATCTCTTCACTTGAATGAATGAAATGCATAAACATTAAAAAAATATTTACTTGTGTAAGTTCCTTCATTTAGATCTCATATACTGAAATCTCTTAGGCTCATCTCAACACGGTTTTCGACAAAACAAGTCTACCAGTTCTGCTATGGCAGAATTATGTTTGCAACTATATGATGCTTTGAACTCAAAAAAGAGCTCAATTGTACTCTTCTTTGATCTGAGTAAAGCGTTTGATACGGTCGATCACAATCTCCTAGTTGAGTGAGTGCTCCTAGTGAGTATTGATGCTGGGTAGTGCAAAATCGGAAGAGAAAACTGTAAATGTAGGGGTACCGCAAGGATCGCTACTGGGTCCAGTACTGTTCACTATTTTTGTCAATGATATCACCTCAACATGCAAACAAGCGCACAAAATAATGTATGCAGACGACACAACTATGATAGTGAGAGAAAAAAACTTAGCAAAAACAGTAGAAACTGCCAACACCGTTGCAAACCAATTTCACACATGGTGTACCAGTACGGGCTTGTATGTGAACAGAGAAAAATTTAAGTTTTTAGATATTACTTTGGACCATAAACTAAGCTGGGAAAACCATAATAACAGCTTATGTAATAAACTGAGTAAAAACTGCTTTGTACTAAGGCAATTGAAGAATACAGTGTCAATGGATGTGCTGTTATTTATTTACTATGGTTTGATACAATGAAATATATACTATGGACTGATATTTTGGGGAGGCTCAACTCAAATAGAAAAAGTATTTCTACAGCAAAAGAAAATTATTAGATGCATCAAAGGGGTACATTAAAAAATATCATGCAAAGAAATATTTACTGAATCATCTATTCTAACTGTGCCATCATTGTACATATTTCAAACTATTTCAAACGTAAAAAAACAATTGGAAGTACTACCTACAAATAATGCTTACCATAACTGTAATACACGAAGTGCAGGGAATTTACAGCAGCTCTTTTCGAGACTTGCCATTGGTCAATGCTCTCACACATACAAAGGCATCTTATTTTATAATTATTTCAAGAACAAATATGGCAGTGAAAAAAATTTCAATGATTTTAAAACTCTTAAATATCTTTTAAGTAAGTTCTTGCTGAGAAAAGCATTCTATTCTGTGAAGAAATTTTTAAATGACTGAATATGACCTTTTTTAACCTTTTTTAACAAATTTTAGCGTTGAAACTAGGTTGTGTATGTAGAATAGTCTTATAAATACGGTGTTATGCACATTAATTTTGACTTTCAGAAGAAAACTTTTGATTTGATTATAATGAATATTTCAGTTTCATAGCTTTCCCCAAATCCATGTTGGTGATAAGTGTTGGAGTACCTCTTCAGTGAAATCTATACTGCTTTTTTATCATCCTCCAAAAGGGGTTTGAGAGAAAAATAGTTATCTATATCCGACACATGATGCAAATTACGCTGTACATTCTAAGAAAATGAGATATTTCACTCATGCATTTGTAAAAACATCATAATGTAGCTTGACTATCGAATACACTTAAAAACCACTCACTCATATTATTATTTGATATCCACCCTGAAACATCATACGGTCGTATATTCACGAAAACACAATTTGAGCAGGTCACCTCATTCATCTTCATGAAACCGTAATACACCCTCTACTTCCACTCATAACTTTTTGTATTGTCTTCTCATCTATTTCATTACCGAAAAACCGCAGAATGTGGAGATAAATCACCATAAATCAAGTCTTATTTTGCGGTATGTGTGTAAAACGTTAGCACTACGTCTTCCCAGGAGAAAATCCACTCCGACCGACGTCGTTCGTTCGAAAGTCGACTAAAAACGAGCGATTCGGTGGAAAGCCGAAACTTGTTGGGATTTGTATATTTTTTTCTTTTATGATACCCTTAGGAGATCAAATGTGATTTCTTGCTCGATTCCTTTCGAATTACATGCTCGACTGGTCGAGATGAAATATGGTATAGATGTCAGGACGAGTTCATTATCTGGGAGGATATTTATCGATCCTGGTGTAGCAGAAGATGTTATTGGTTTTGGAATTCAAATCTTCAGAAAGGTTGAACTGGACTTGATCTCTTGAGATGGTCGATTTGGATAGAGTTAAAATTCAGCAAATAATGTTTCATATACAGTGAGAACGTAAAATGTCACTGCCCAATTTACTCCTCTTTCATCTTCCATTTTCGAATGGAAAAAGGTTCAGTGGGTGGTCCCAGAAGTACTTGATTCGACAAAAGACACCTGCATTTTGTGAATAAAAAAAATGTATTTCTTCTCCAACTTGATCTCTCTGCAGATTTAGGTATACTTTTTTCCCAGAGACGCCCGAAGACTTCGAAACCGTTTTTATCGTTAAAACTATTTTGCTCCTCAAAATAACCATCAACTGCCATCACATCTTCATAGTTGGAAAATTTTTAACCACTGAGCCATCCATTCAAGTTTGGGAACCAGAGCTAATCCGAGGGGGCTCAATTTGGCAAATAGCATTAAAACTTCAATTTTAATTTTGATCATTTCGATAATGAACGTGTTAGTTGATGCATTATGATGAAACGAAACTTTTTTCTTAGCCGAATAAGGCCGTTTCGGAAAGTCTCGCGGTAACAGTGCCTGTACTCGTTGCAGATGGTAAGGTATAAGGGTTTTTCCTTTAAAATTCGAAATATCGTCATATGATCAACAATCAGCTGGAAAGCAATCTTTCTAGTACTGGTAGTTGGTTGTTCTTTAATCAAATTAGGTGCTACTTCCTCAAGCTGTGGTGTTCGTACTTCTCGACGGCGACCACAATCCTGCGTTCTTTTGTCGAATGAACAATATTCTCGTAATCGTTGATGAAGTCGAGCAAATATTCTATGTGAAGGATGCTGCCGTTGAGGATACATTCAGCATATCTTCTAGAATTTCCTCATTTCCTCATGCCATTTTAATACAAGTGAATTATTAAAGTAACAAATTAAGAACAGAACAATAACACACAAATAGTATTAATTCAATTTCGAAAATTCTCAAAGTTACAGAGTCATAACAATTTAATTATCACTATCCCTAATAGCGACCTACTAGATAGATTAGTTTCGTATTTTCGCATTTATGGCGATGTATCTCTGTACTTGTTTGTAAAATAATTTTTTACTGAGAACTGGTTGATTTTGAGCAAAAAAACCAGGAAACATTTTTTGTTTAGAATGAAACAGGTTGTCGGAAATGAATTTTTAAATGGAAACAAATAATAAGATAAAAAGTTACATTGGAAATACATTTTAGGGGTTGCGTTTTCCACCCCTTACAACCTTGGGGTTACCCAAATAAATTTCTGGCTGGGTGTCTTTTTGGTAGTACAAAACGTCAGGTTAATTTCAATATTGTAATTTTTTTAGTGCTTGTGAAAAAATTGTTATACAAATTTTATGTACCCCCTTTAAGGGGCTGAATCGTAACAAGAGATGCTCCAATAAAATTTCTTTATATGAAAGATCCTATTTTTTTCGATGAGGAATCACCTCCAACACTTATTCAGTTACACTCTCTAGACTTGTGCACAATGCCAATTGCACAAATAAATTTAATGCAGAAAGCAACAGACTGTTGGTTGACACTGGAAGTCACAGCATTCTGGAAATGACATCTGACTTTATGCCTTCAACTGTCAACAACGAACTGTCTTATAAATTACTGTTCATGAGTAGAGAGGACTGGATCCTCTGGGAGAAGGAAATATTAGGAGGATAATTGTTGGTTCACAGATGGATCAAAAACACCGGTTCCAGTACAGGTTTTTTCAGTCGCAGACCCAGATCTGAGATATCAACCTGCATAGGAATCCATGCGACTGTATTTCAAGCGAAAATTTACGCTATTGAATTGTGTGCGGAGAGATTGGAAGAATTTAACCTCATACACAAGTTAATAAAAATATTCCCGGACAGTCATGCGGCGTTGAAAGCTCTTGGCTCCTATCGAGCAATGTCTGAATTGGTAGTACATTTACAAAAACAACTCTCCTCAATAGGTAGACTCAACAGATTGTCTCTGGTCTGGATTCCTAGCCATACTGGCCTGAAAGGCAATGAGGCTGCAGACTCCCTTGCAAAGGATGGTGCTGCCAGCAGCTTCATCGGACTAGAAACTGTCATTGGCATCGCTCTAGGCTTTGCCAAATAAAGAGTGAGCAGCTGGATGGCAAGAAGATTTATGGACCTCTAGTAGAATATTCCAGGATTGGCTCACTCCAAGGCATTTATTCATCTTTCGAAGCTTGATACCAAACAATTGTCTAACAGGCCTTCTTACATGTGAATGATATCTGATTGAATTCCGTAATGAGTGTTTGGAATACAAACTCAGTGACTAGCGATGCTTTGCTCAGGGTATACTCACTTTTGTCTGTGAACAGCGAAACATGTTTGTTGTGTTTTTTGCACACATTGTTCTTGTGTTCTGATCAAGCCACTTTTCCATCAATTATTGTGCAAAGAAATGTATAGTTCAGGCTTATAAGTGCTTTAAAATCTTTCGACAGCATTTTCATCACTGGCAAACTGCTATAATGACAATTTTATGTATTTTGTTTTCTCTAAATTAACCACCAGTTGATTGATATTACACTAAAGTACAAAATCTTTAAGAGTAATTTATATACAGGGTGAGCCAGAATAAGACCGACAAACTCAGACTACAGATTTCTCACCTTATTTTAAGATGAAAAAAGTTTTATCGAGGTATGTCCTAAAATGCATCCCTTCTGAGATACAGGGTGTCAAAAGTACGGAAAAAATTTAGATTTTTTTTTCTCTGAAACTCCTCGAGGAAAAAAATCAAACTTGGTGCACCAAGTTTGAATTTGAAGTTATTATTTTTGTGGTGAGAGGTCATATTTTCCTCATATTTTCTTTGAAAAATTGAACCTGACAAATGACCATTTGACATCAGATACTCAACTTAAAAGTTATAAATTTCCAGTTGCCTAAAAGTGAAGGTTTCTGAAATATATACGAGAATCTGAAGATATGTCTTGAGAAGAGACGTAATATCCTGTGTGCAATAATCGCATGATACCGTCACCACGGTATGCGTCGCCACGCCAGCAATCAGTTTAACGTGCACATCAAAAAAGATCCGTTATTGACAATGTCCTTCGTAACTGAAAACATTCCAAACAACCCACAACATGGCAGAAGACAAAGTATATAGTGCATTCCAATCCTGACAGAATCATGAATTCACGAATCAGCTTCGCTGTGATTCTATATAATTTGAAAATCCAGTAGGACTATCCGTTGCAATCTGAAATTACCCCAGCATCCCATTAGAACCGAGATAAGCGCGGATGGGATCACTGTAAACGTATCGTGCTCTCTAACATAATAACTCAATTTTGTCATCCTTATTTTATTGTTCTTCAATTTAGTGTCTCTAATTGGAGGGATCAGCAATGGTCTCGTGAGAAGTAAACATCAAGTAACACCCATTTAACACTTGATTCTTTATTGATAGGACTATAATAAGTGGTAGTAGAAGTGCGGCGCATTTCTACATTTTTTATTTATGCACATTTTAATGAGTGGATTCATTTCCATCTGTTTCAACGATCTACATTTGGATTGTTTCGTTTAATGAAATCTCTTCAGGTAATATCTCGTTTATAC
>WOGN01000199.1:0-29419 GCA_015342105.1 Leptinotarsa texana | reverse complement strand
CAGAATACGCATTATTGACTTTCGTTAGCTGGGATCTGCCTTTTAGCTACGATTTGAAGTATTCAAGACATGTCCCTCTTATGCTATAACAGAATAGTTTTTTTTGAAGTATGTCATGATTGACATAATCGAAAGCTTTCGAAAAATCGCAGAAAACTGCCGAAACTGCCTCCCCTTCATTAAGATTCATGTATATTTTTTCCAAAACTGAAAATATTGCATTTTTAGATGCAATTGAATTGACATTCAAACTTTTGTTTGCCATTTTACATAGTATGGATGTTTACTGCTCGAATAATCTAACAGACTGATAGATTTCTACACGCATACTACACATTTTGAGGGAAGCTCTTCCCCCTCATCCATGTCTCAGTCCGGCAGCTTTGAGTTATCGGAAGGTATGCTTCTCCTCTCTCGTCGGACAGACGCTCAGTGTTTAGTGTGCGTTAGACATGTACTTATAATAAAAATTCAAGTAATAAGCTAAGCTTGTCTCAAGTTGAACAATTTCAATATTGAATAGTTTAAGTTATCACTTCTGTCGGGCGTCCCGACACGCACACGTTTATATGAATGTTTCTCCGTACCGCTAAATTTTTGGGGACTGAAATTTTGTATTAAGATTTGTTTCATGTTGTAGATGTGCACTGAGGTTTTTTAAATATTCCAACTGGGCCGTCAGTCGTAAAATGTATAACAATATGATTCAGACGAAGTATTCAAAAATATCGATGAAGATAATAAATTAATCGTCCTTTCCATTCAAAAAGTGTGTATCCTTGTATATGATATCGCTCTCTAAGATTCTATAACCAACAAAGACAAACGTAGCTGTTGAATCATCATTCTGCAACCGGGCAACCAGGCCAAACCATCACAGCAGACTGCTATTGTGAGGAAACCGACGAAATGTACCAAAAATTGCATCAGCAGCAGCCGGCACTGGTCAACATACGAGGTCCGATCCTGCTCCATGACAACGCTCGTCCGCACGTATCACAAATCACTGTGCAAAAATTGAGTGAATGGAGCGTCGAAATTCTGCCTCACTCACCATATTCCTCTCGCCAACCGGTTACCATCTTTTCAAGCACTTCGGTAACTTTCTCGCCGGTAGAACCTTCGCCAATTAGGACCGGGCACAAACGGCCTTCGTCGACTTCATCGAATCCTGAGCACGCAATTTTCATGCTTAAGGAATTGCACTGAATAAATTGTACTAGTTCGAATAGCTTGACTATGTTTTTACTGAGATTTCACTGTTGAAAGTAAACTCATAAAAACGAAAAAACTTCGAAAACAACGATGACTCGTTCAGAGTTTTAAGCGAAACAAACTATATACGTCATCGTTCTAACCACTTGAAATTGGTCTTTGAAATCGACATTTCCATTACATGTTATAGGATTCATAACAATTTTTGTGAGTTACAATGGCAGACATGAGGATAAAGATTTCAACCTATTTCTTAACATATTAAGTAGTTTTATTTACGAGTGGATTATAAACGGCAAACTTTCATTTTTAAAATGTCTGAAATTCAAACACCATAAACATGATGTCATTCAAACTTCATATGACCAAAGCTTCAGCAAACATCATAAAACAATTACCTATATGGACTCACAAACAGCACGGATATTTTTTGAATATATGTAGATAGTTGCGGCTCACATTTCACATATTTTAGTCTTATCCTTGAACTATAATTGGTACGAGTAAATTTACATACCAAATCCAAAGTCTCTGGAACCCTGATTGAAGTATCAGCCATACAAATTTGAAACCTTCTCATAAACTACACCTTACGATTTGATCTTCACAAACTTTATTTTTAAAAAATGTATCACATCCATGTTTCGCTGTCATAGTAGCTTTTTCGTAGTGAATGATATTCTGAAAGTTGATTTTATTAAATACTCCACGTAATCATAAGTGCGAGATACTTCCTTCAATCATAATTACCTAGAGCATCTACCCAACTTTCATATATCTGAGGTACATCCTCAAATTATGATTACCTGAAATCTAAGAAAACAAGTCCAGTAATGATAATCTCATTTATATAGCTCATATGATGTTCTTAGATGCGATTCCTAAATGATCTGCCAGTTTGACCAATATATACCTCAGGACAAGTTCCACAATTTAATATAGTTACTCCTGATTTCTTGAATTTGGATATTTTGTCTTTATTATTCTTAACTAACCTTCCCAATGTATTCTATATGCAATTTTAATATCTTGTTTGTTCACAAATGAAGCCACTGTTTCTGTTGTTTGTCTTTCGGGTAGCCAAAAACTATTTTGAAGAAATCTTATGAAGTATGGCCAAATATATGGCCAAACTGATACTTGAAAAGTGACTCAATAAATTATGATTCATTTCCTAGAATTTTCAAAGACACACTCTATAGATTTCCTTAATTCAGTCGAATATTATTGAACAGAACGTCCTTCTTATAGCAATGTCCCTATTAGCATTTTTCTGTACAGCTTATCTTTCTTTGTTCAAGTAACAAGTGTCTATGTATGTACAAGAAATTGTTTAAGTAAATAACAGTCAATATACCATTCTTCATCAAACGGAAGACGATTACATCTGCAACAGTAGAAAGATAACATTGGCAAATCAATTTTGATGCATCTTCCAAATAAAATATCAAAAAACGAAACAGAATCAGATCAATGGTTCCTTTTGTTACAGCACCTTCAGAACCAAATGAAATTCAAGATATTACGTTTCCGACGAGAAGAATTGGGTCCAAGTACAACATCAGAACCTTCTTCAGATCCGGAAACACTATCCGTAGCAACCTCACGAAAACCAGGCCACCAAATGTTGGCTACGATTCCAATAATTGTATTTGCCGTATACCCCGTGAGTGCGGAAAATCCTATATCGGTGAAACTAAGAAGCCATTGAATATTCACATTGTTGAGCACAAGAAACACACACAGCGAGGAAAAACCAGCAAATCAGGAATAGCAGAGCATATTTGGACCCATCAACATAACATCCATCGAGTGGTCCCAAGCTGAGATCGTACACAGGAAGGAACATTGGTTCAGGAGGAAATTCAAAGAAGTCGCATACATGTTGTCCAACAATGTATTCAGCCAAGCTAGCATAGAGATACGCAACATATGGAAACCCATAATCATGCGAAAAATGGCCAAATCTCGCCAAACGGTCATCTCTCACTTAATCGGTGAAGGGGTAAAAGAAAAGCGGACATGAGTGAAAGTACTCAAATGACCCATAAATAGTTATCTCTTGGAGGAGTCAGTCGAAGACGATTGTAGATACTAAAAATCGAAACGTCCTAAAGTAACTTGGTTGGGAGTTTCTTAACTTTTATTTTATTTTTATTGTTTGTTCAATCTTTCTATTTTTTACTTGTATTTTATTTTACTGTTATTTCATTTGAGGTTTCTTTGCTTAATATATGTTATTTCTCAGCTATTCTTTTTTTTAATTCTTCTTTTTATTATGTCTTACAGGGATTTCAATTCAATTCGATTCAATTCGGTTTATTGTACCAAGAAACAATAAATGCTTATAATTAGGGACTATAACTAAATACAAAGTGTAATAAAATAACAGAAATAACATAAATAAAATAAAATAACAAATCATTTTACATGATATCAGACAATGGAAGTCCGATCTGATAAAATTAATCATGAAACATTATTAATCACTTTCAAACAAAGATTAGTAAATCTTCTTTTGCCGGATGTAAAATTTCAGAAATGAGTCTAATAAAACAGATTTCGATCAAAAATGGTTATGATAGCAGTCTAATAGATTCTTCACTATCTAAAAAACAGTCAAGTCCTAAAGGAAATTCACCAGGTCTTAAGAGACGAGGACAAAAATTAAAGAACGTTACCATATTTGAGTCAACCCAGTTTGGATATTTCCAATTTCCCATAAAATAAAGGTGTGAATAAATCGTTTGAGAGCAATAACAACTTGAGCATGCGAGCTATAGATATTATTCGTGTATTTATTTATTCATTTACTATTCTGTATACCAACAGACAAATCTGGTCTGTTCACATGGATGAAATATGTATAATATATAAAATGAAATAATATCAATATTATCATTATAGCATGCAATGTGGGGGATCAAACAAAAAATATATACCGGGTTTCTCAATTGTGTATATTATTATCAATTGTAGTGATTGAATGATATGCTTTCATTCAGTGACATGATTCAGACGACGACAGGTACTTTGTGGTCATTTCCAATCTACGTTACTGGGTAAATTGATATTGTTGGCTAGTCAAAGCATGGCTATAAAGGGATACCTGATACGTAAAACAAAAGGTACATTGAATATAGTAGGTGAACTAGTACGACGAGCAGACTCATGAAATGATATCCAAAATAACATCAATGGTGACTTGATGTGGACGTTCAAGTCAGCGCTTTTTAATGGGTCGAATGGATATCCATGGGCGATCAACTACGGATATTATATGGTAGTCCAACTTGGTGGCCCCCGCAGTGGATATCCCGATGGACATGGAACAGATATCCTGAATGTACGAAATATCCAATTTACAGTTTATATCTATTGCATATCTTTGGGCTTATTAGATACCTTCTGAATATTATTAGTTGACCTAGAAAATCTAAATTCAGATACTGCCTTCGTAAATCCTTGAGTTTCATCCACACGAAACAGAAGTGAGTAGAGAATTAGTGAGGAACTGAACATGAAAGTACCTTTCAAGTGCTTATTTACTGTAGGTTAGGTCAAAAGTGAGTAGGTCTATTCGACCCTCCACTGTAAGCCACAAGGGTTTATTGTGGTTCATGCCTATTCACACTCGGCCAAATAAACCCAGTTTCTTAACGAAGCCGATTAGTTCTTATGGTGAGTGGTCTTACAGGTAAGATGGTGAGAGTACGTTCTGCCGAACTCTAAAAACCTGACTCGGTCCCCAGCGGGGCAGGCACAAAGTATGTTTTCTGCTGTTTCATCATTTTCCAATCAGAGGCGACACATACCTACTCTTTCAACAGTTCCGATAGTCCGAGTTTCTGCATATCATGATTCTAATCGTAGTTCATTTCTACTGTAGTCCAACAACCGGTTGGTATCAAGCTTCGAAGAGTGAATAAACGTCTTGAATTCAGCCAATCCTGTAATATTCTGCCAGAAGTCCATAAATCTTCTTGTCATCCAGGTGTTCAATCATTTTTTGGCAAAGCCTGAAACGATGCCAATGACAGGTTCTGGTCCCATTTGGCTGCTTGCAGCACCTTCCTTTGCCGGTATGGCCAGAAATCCAGACCAGAGACAATCTTTAGTCTTCATATTGACGAGAGTCGTTTTTGCCAATTTGCTACCAATGTAGACGTTGCTTAGTACGAGCCAAGAGCTGCCAACGCCGCTTGACAGTCCGAGAATATTTTTAGTGACTTGTGTATGAGGTTGGATTCTTCCAATCCCTCCGCGCACAATTCAATAGCGTAAATTTCCGCTAAATTTCAAACACAGTCGCATAATATCTCTGTCCTGGGTCTACGACTGGAAACACCTGCACCAGAACCGAGAGGTGTTTTTGATCCATCTGTGAACCAACAACTATCTCCTCTTAATATTCCCCCTCCTGGAGGATCCAGTCCTCTCTACTCGGAAACAGCACTTTGTAAGGCAGTTCGTAGCTGACAGTTAGAGTCATAAAGTCAAAGGTCATTTCCACAATTCTGTGACTTCCAGTGTCAAGCAACAGTCTGTTGCACTTTGCATTAAATTAATTAGTGCAATTGGCAATGTGCACAAGTCTGTATGCAGTCCATCTAGCCTCTCTCACCAGTAAAATGTGGAGAGGAGGTAGATCTAGAAGGATCTCCAAGACCGCTGACAGTATGGTACTGATGGCACCACTAATGTCCAGGCAAGCTTGTCTCTGTAAGCCTGAGAGCTTCGCCTGGGCCGTTTTCTGTAAAGCCTTCGGCCACCAGGCAATTGCAGATAATTGATTTGACAATCATCACAAATCCAATGGATTTGTTTGGGACCTTAACCCCAACTCTTACCTCAAATCCTTCGTCATGTCCTTAGGGGCAGTCTGGCTTTGTGTAAAGCTCATTGTAAGTATTGAACAAAATATAATGATAGAAACTGGGAAGTCTGAGATTAATTGAATTAACTGTGAGGACAAGAAAACGTATGTTTAAGTCACATAAGCGGTCTGTAATAATTTGATTCAATAAGTACGTTTCACATTTTCGTAGACCACAGAAATCTACTGTTGCTTAATAAACCCCGAGGAGAACGGTATAAGATGAAAGGAACATAGCTTCAAATGGCTGAAACCCTTCTGGATGCTTTCGAAAGCCTGGAAATCGAGTCATTATGAATTATTGGAAAGCTTCCAATCCAAACATTTTATTGTTCACATTTTTATTAACTCCCACTTCAAATTATTGATAAATTTCCACAAATGGTGGATGTACTAAATTCGTCATATCGTGAACACACTAAAAAAGATCATGGGTCTGGGTTATACTCAAGATTTGAAAGAATCACCTTATTACTGTGAGGAGACAAGACATTTCTGGCGTCAGGCTCTAATATTATATTCACTTTCATATCAGAATTTATTTTGAGTTCATATATTTTGAAGATCTTAATAATTTGAGAAAATAATAAGTTAAGTTATTGTGAAACACTATAAAGTAGTGATCAACTCTCGTGATACCCTTTTGTCACAGACATTTCACTTGTGGGTTCTAAACACAAGGAAAATTTTGAATTCCTCCAAAATAAAAAAACCGTTTTTTGAAACACACCCGCTATTGCAGTTCAAAAGTCGAAAAACTGGCGGAAAATATTCAGGGTATAAAAAAGCAAACAGGTAGTACTTACCCATCGCTCATATCGCACTCACAAATAACTAATGTAATCTTCTCGCGCTTATGTCTAGATGTGTAATGATACCTACTCATCCGTTACAGCGTATTAGTGCTCACCTGGCACCGCACAGCGCCATCTTACTATTTGAACAAGATGGATGCCGCATGTGATGTATCGACGGATATTTTGTGTCATTTCCTGTGGCGATGCCTCATTTTTTTAGATTTCTCCAAGGGAATTCCTCATTAAATATTGTTAGTATTATCTATTGCGTCCTTAACCTTTAATAATAGTAAAGATATGTATCAGGTGTTATAAAATTTATCTTGTCAACATTATAATCACAACCCCAAAGACAAACTCGCTTTTATCAGTTCAGATGTAACAGATGCAAAATGATTATGTTCCGTTATATAATCCAGGTACTGTTAGTTCAATAGTGAAATCGGTTCATCCAGCGAAAAATTAATGCATGTAAGTTGAATTTTTGAGAACCCCGAACAAAAAAATTGCATGGATTCCTTAATAATCTATTTGCATCTCATAAGTTTTTTTGTATAAGCCTCAAAATTGTATCAAGAAAACTTGATACACTGAATAATCGCAGGATAGCTGAAAATTTTTTATATTAACCCCACCCCCTGGCATCAAACCGGAGTTCATTTTGCCACAGAAATTTCGAAATAAATCGAGGTACTACGTTTTATATCGATATTTTAGATTTACTTATGAATGTTATAATTATGTTGTACCTAAATTGTTTTAAGCTAATGCATATATTTTGGTTGACTAGGAAAATTTATTATGTTTGCAGATGACACATCGTTACTGCGAAGGCATAATACTGGTAATATACTGAATACATTACAAAATGATATGGAAAATGTTTTGAGAATCAAAGAATGGTGTGAAAGTTTATGATTTCGTCATGAGTTGCCACAGATGTTATAGGCGGGTTTATAATACTTTATCAGGTGCATAGCGAATGAAATATTTACTAGGTGTTCAAGTCGATTTGTACCTGCAGCGGCGTTCTTTTTTTAAAAAAAATTAGAATTTCGATAATAATTCAAAACTGAAAACAATTTTAGGTATTTCATTGAAAAACTCACCAAATATTGAAACGAGTGTTCCATTTTTTTTGGAAACTTACCGTATACATACAATTTCATGGAATCAAGAAATGACTTTGAATGAATATTGAAGATCATACTGTTTGAAGAGCCACTTGAAAATGATTTATCATTCGGCTGCTCAAGAAAATAGACTGTAATTCCGAATCCAACGTAAAACTAATTTCGTCAAATTCTGAAATGATGCTGGAATCTGTTTCTGTAATCCAGAATTTTTTACCATATATTTCACATTTTCAATAAAGTTAGTTTCAATTCTGTTATGAAATGTAGAACTGGCGTTCAGTGAATTTTTTCCCAAACACCAGAACTGCAATACTCTTTCCGACGCAAGATTCACCAACCCAGTTGACGTCTTGAGGAGATGTTGTTTTTGGTTTGATTTCATTTTTAAAGCAGGTCAGAATCGTTATTTTTCGAAATCGGTCGGATGAGGATGAAGATTGTTCGAACCTTGACGAGATGAAGGATGTAGACACATTTTTTCGTTTTTATTACTCAGAGAATAATTTTTTTCACCATGTGTTATGTAATTTGACGTGTTTCCAAGGTCTCTGAATCTATCTAATCAACTCTTTCAAACAAATTTAAATCATATTTTTCGTTTTATAGGTAAAAAAAACTAAGAAACATGTCACAAAATAATTCTGCTGCTAAGATCTATCCATCTATTCATAAATGAAGTTTTTCATGAATCTCTAAAAAATGCAAAACGATGACTACTGAAATTTTTCAGAATTTTTAAAATATGAACCATTTTTGTGACTACCCAAGTTTTTCTGTAATTTCACAATTTCCAACTGGCTTTTCTCAATCAAACTCACTCGGGATTTTGAAATCAATCAATTTACATAACACCGATTTCATTATTGACATATATTTTCACATTGACCATTCATTGTCTATTTTCATCTTTCAGAATCTGTTGACAAATTGAAGAGGAGTTTATGCAATATTTGTAGTGACCCTTCGATATTTTGGTTTTCATGTAAACTTTATTTTTTGACAGGTGTGTTATTTGACAATCAAAGAATTAAAATTCAAGATGAACAACAAAATGTAAATTATTTGAGGAACATGTATAAAGACGTTTATTGCCGAGAGTTGATTTGATAAATCATTGGAATTTGATTATATAAAATTTCAATACTGACTGGAAATGTCTATCAATATTTTACAAAACGTTTCAATGCTTGAATATTTATGCCTAAAAATGCTTTCTGAAGTCAAAAAAAATTACAATAATACCGGGTGTATCAAAGACACATATTCAATTGTTATTTGACAAAAGTATTATTGAATATTTATATATTTCCTCTTTACCATACCGAAGAGTTTTGTTTAGTTTTCTTTCGCGTTATGAAGGACTATTTGACACAACAGACCCGCTTTTGAAGTATTCAGGTTTTCCTTTCAACGTTTGGTATATCTATTACAAATATTTTGTTTAAATCGAATTTGCATTTCCTCACTATCTAGGGATGAAACTGTTCAAGGTTTTTGATAAGTTTCTAGAGGTTCTGTGAGGTAAACATAATTTCAATTGTCTTTGAACATATTTGAGATCATTAGTAAGCGTATTGCCGATTCATTTTCATTTCTGAATCATGAGATGATAATAAAAACAATTAGTTGATTCTAGGTAAGATATTGGCAATATACACTTTTTTAAACAATTTTTGGATAGGCCTTGAAGTTCACAGAAAGCTGTATAGACCATAATATTTGTTTCATGAATAGCGATTAATGTATACCTGGTGCAATATTCATCAAACATTGAACAACTATCTACATGATATGATTGTCGATTTTGGTTAATATGGGGGAGATATACAAAAAATATTTTTATCAATTTTATCTCTCCCGATTTCGTTATATTTGATGATATTTTTCATATTATCTGCCCAAGACATGCTAGAATTTATCAGTTCTGGTTGATATTTTGACTGATTCACTTTTTGTTCTGGACTATATGTGTACCAAAATCTTGTGAGACAACTTGGCGCAGAAGATATTTTTGATGAAGTGACAGATGGAAAAGACATTCAATTTTCCGATTTCGTGTTTTGGAGTGTTTACGTTAAAAAAAATTGATGTGAAATGATGTGAAGCAGGTGTGTAGCAGCACAATAATCAATATCTCATATCCACGTCAGCTTGTTATGGACGGTCAGCCATTTTGTTTTCGCAAATTCTTTGTTTGAACGGGAACAAATAATTTGGAAACATTCAGATAGTCATGTGATAGTTAATTCAGCAAAGCAAAAAATATTTCTTTTTTCTGTAAAAAATACCCAAATTGACTTTAATGTCATCGCTATAATCTAGTTCAATATAGATTATCTTTTTCATTATCTGCTTTTGAGTAATCTCTCAGATATATGTAGGTAATCACCAGAGCCACATACCAAATGAAAGCATGATTTAAAAAAGTACTGACCTTGTTTAGTTTTCACCAATTATTTCTTCCTACTGGATGACGGCTCTGTATGAGGAGACTTGTACACTTCAAATACTTATTAACGCCAACCCCGCCCTATTTATACGCGAATTTTCACGTAGGTACCTGTGGACGAATCCATTTTATTCAATTGACTGATTTTGATAAGATGTTTGATGACAAGGCGTTCATTCCAAACTATTTTTTCTGAACTCTGGAATTTGTTTCAGGTTTTTAATTCCCAAATTTTTATAATGAAGTTTCAAAAGATCTGGTCCTTGTGATCATTTTTTTGAATTGCTAAATAAAAACCATACATCATACCATATACAAGTGATAATCGTGAAATGGGGGAGATTTTAGAAGTTTAGTTTGAGTTTGACATGCCTGTATGAAATATTCTTTAGAAATAACCTCAACACTGATATTATTGTTTTTACACTTCGAGCATGTCGGTTTTACATCTCCATCCAGAGTTTCTTTTTTGTGAAGAAATCCAAGCATGGTGAGAATCTCGGTTAATTAGTATATTGTGGTATGGGAAGAGAGACAAATCCCAAAATGAATCGATGATTATGACGACATTGTCCATAATCTGGGAATTTTCCATCCCCGAACAAATTGACCAGAACGTTTTCCTTATCACTGAATTTTTTGTTTCTCAACATGATGGAAGAGTTTCACCACTACTTTCTTATGTGAGGCAACGGTTGAGTGATAGACTTTCTTGCAGGTGAATTGGTCGAAGAGAAATATTGAATTACCATCACGGTCACCAGACTGAACATCTCTCGATTTTTTCAATTAACTGCTGCTTGTATAGAGAAATCCAAAATGAAGTGATTCAAAATACTGAGGAAACATGAGAACAAACTGTATTACTGTGTTGAACTGTATTAACTGAAATACACTAATTGATAGATACATCCAAACTGGTAGTCTAGTGACTGCAGGTGCTGAATATAGTTTTCAGTAAGGTAGTGAAACGAACTAGAAAGAGGTACATCTGAAATGACTATTGGGACTTCAAAAAGAGGTATTACTCTTTCATCCCATTCAGTTGAGGTTCACCGCTTCTTCTTTTCTGTTAAAATTATCCGTGTGTTTATGGATCTCTATTGCCTACCGTGCCAGTAGGCTATGGTATCCCTGGTTGGGGGCAATTAATTCTGTGTTTTCAAACAAAATTATGTGGTCTCCTTCACTAAGTGCGTGTTCTTCCACAGCTGACTTGTCCATTTGGCTTAGTCTGCAGTTCCTCTTATGCTCTTATGCTCTTTCAGTCTTGTTCCCATAGATCGTTTGGTGGTTCCGATATATAACTTCCCACAAGTGCACGGTATGCGATAGACCCTTGCTGCTGATAATGGGTCCCTTTTGCCTTTAGCCGACGTGAGGCTTTGTTGTGTCTTCCTCGTGGGTTTGAAGACTATTTCGATGTCGTGTTTGCCAATCCTGTCCGCGACTCTAGGAATAAACGGTAGATATGCGCGTGCAACCATCTGATTCTTTTTCGCTTTTTGAACGGTGGTGCTCTTCGGTTTCATGGCTTTTCTGATCTCGAAGGCACTGTATCCATTCGATCTCAAGGTCCCTTCAAGGTATTTCAGTTTCCTCTCCAGATGTTCTGATCCACATATTCTCTGAGCCTGTTTACGATGCCAAAAAGGTTGTCATCGGACAACAAGCCAAGATGGTTAAACCTCTGAAAAAGCTAGCCACTCGCGCTAGCGAAACGTCAGGAAGAAATTCCAAAAATCCACGGAGTTCCAACCCGAAAAACAGTGACACTGATCCCCTCACTATGTCCCCTATTTAAGGCTCTTTATAAAACTTAACTGCTTTAATGGTTTTTTCACATTTAAATATCGAAATTATTTTTAAGGCTAAGATATTTCTTATACGTTAAATGAGTTAGTTATTTAGATATGGTGAAACAAATCTTCTATTAAAAGCAAAAATGTTATTTCATAATGAATAGTTGTGAGGTTTGAAAAATATCATTCGATTATTTTGGTATAATTGATACGAACGATTTTCACTTACTATCGTCCAACCTGTGTTAGGAATCACACGTTAAAAGGTAAGACCTCGTTAATTCTTAGCTCGCACAAGATTCGACTTCTGAGGGTTGTCGTTCGTAGGGGTGCGACAGCTGGTTAACGGAAAAACAGATTATAAACAGATTTTTTTTCAAACAGATTGCAGGATCAGATATTCATTTGGATTTCATTATGTATTGAATTTATGTTGATATATTCAAACCTGAACAATTTTTTTCATTATGATCAAACCGATTGCATTATTATTCATTTGAACTGAAGATATAAAAGAATCAAGTATGAATTCCAATCAATTGAATAAAAAAAATTTGAACTGGGAGAGAGGATGTTTCATTCGAGCTACTTCAAAGTGTGATACCTCAGTGACTACGTATTTAATATTTCTGGAATTTTTCCCAACACCAAAACGCTATTTCAATACCTCGACACGTGTTTCGACCATCAAGTGATCATTTTCAAGAGAAAGATCAAGAGCAGGTTCCAAACAGTTCATCAGAAGTACTACGCATTCAATTTGATGAAAAGCGACATTTGTCAATATAACACAAGTCGAATAATCCCGTCAGCATAAAAATTGTGTGGTCGGAATTGGATAAAGTCGACGAAGGCTGTTTTTGCCTGGTTATGATTGGCGAAAGTTTTACCGGGGAGAAAGTTATCGAAGCCCACAAAAAATGTACTCGATTGGCGAGGGGTCTTATGAGTATGGTGGGTGAGGCAGAATTGAACCTTTTCTGTTGACCAGTACTGGATGCTGCTGTTGCAATTTTCAGTAAATTTCTCCTATTTCCTCACAAAAGGACTCTGCTGTGATGGTTTTGCCCAGTTGCAGAAAGTTTAGTGCATCACACCATACGATATCCAGTAACCATACAGTAACCATGGTCTTTTCTGAAGGTTTTCGCCTGTTGGAAGTGAAATTTTCATCACAGGTGACGATCCGATTCAAAAAGGATCGTTTTTGTTGCGCAATAGCAAAGAAGAACAGACCTCGAAAAGTGACAATTTTTATCGATCGTTCAAATCGTTTTCCAAATCGATTTTCGAGGTTTTCGACCTTTCCAATACGTTCTAAACCATAAAAAAACGCATGGAAGCTGACGTCCATCTTCCGCCACCCCAATCCACACCAGGGCCCTCCAATCCTCGTCCTGGATTACTGTAGATCGACCACTTCGGGACTCATCTTCAAGGCTGAAATCTCTGGAAAGAAATTTTTCAAACTAACGTCAAACAGTGCGTTCATTAACACTACAATGTGGAATGTTCCTCCTGACGAAAATCAAGTAGTTTTCATAAAAAAGCTCTAAAACTACGCATTTTAAACTTATCATTTCAACCCTTTTCTTTAACAAATTATTTAAATACTTAAAAAAGAGGAATGAAATAAGGCATTCAACATTCAAGGGAATTCGTTTCTATTCCACCATTTGGCAACATCGGTTATAGCTAATAAAGGACAATGAATCTGTTACCTGTATGAGACAAACAAATATTTTATAGGCGTTCTGTTCTGTTTACTTATGTTCCGAGTTCCGAGACATTCTGTGGCATATGACATTTTGTACATAACCTATCTTCCTCTATATAAGTAAATAACAAAACAACTGTTGTTTATGTGGCTTGTGGAGGTGGTATTGAACTATAATTTGTTTTGCCTCAACTGTTGATTTATAAAGATAATTTTCCTTTTTTAAAGTAGAATATCTAGGTACGTATAAATTATTTCAACTTGATATAGGAGGCGCTGTTGCTAAAATGTGAGTCAGAAACAAATCCGTTTAAAAATTAAAACTCAACATTTGAAACACCAATTTATATAATTTTCGAATTGAATTTGAAAAACTCATGAATTAAAGTCAACTTTATTTTGCTTAAACTTTCATTTGCTGTAATAACCCAAATTGAGAAACATTCCCCATCGCCAAACGCTGCCGCTGGTTGGAATGAGATATCATTCACATGTTTGCTACATGGAAGAGGTAAAGTTTTACTTGCATGGAACACTTTCATTGTTGATGGCAGAAATCGATGTTTCGGAACTAGACACTTGCATTGTTGCCTTTTCAGCACATCTACTCATGATATGGATGACAGTACGTAATGAAATTTTACGTTCATGTACAATATTGTGTTCCAGTCCTGCAAATATCTGATTCATTTCCATAACGAATGTTTGGAGTACTAAAATGAAAGTAAAGTATTTTTTCAACGTTTACATGGAAGCATTTGTTACTAGAGGGCATTTTCTCCCAGTTTGTGTCTAAAAGTTAGTTCTTTGCATGATCCTCACATCTTTGTGAAGAGTCGGTAAGACCTCGTTAGTACTTAGCACGCACAAGTTTTGACTTCTGAGTTTTGTCGTTCGTAGGGGTGCAATAACTGGTTAACGGAAAAACATATTTTTAAACATATATAGTTAATTTTAAAATTTCTTTCTTCCTTATTTCAGAAGATTCCCATATTTTTGTAAAAAGATAAAGGTGTAGAAAATACAAACTTTTTTTCGAAAAAAAACTAAAAAACACGCTTTTAAAGAACATCGAACTAAAAAGTAAAAATTATTTTTTTAAAATAAGCTTGAAACATTAACGAACGTAAAATACTAGTATTATTGTGAAAAAAGCGACGAGCACCTGATATACAAAAATATGACAGAAACCGCCCACGCTTTTCCACAATAATACTAGTATTTTTCCTCTCAAACAACATAATAAAAATTGAGGTCTTGAATTCTATAGTAGTACTGAGATGCAGTAAGTCTCCAACAGAGGGCGGATATTTGTAGAATTTGTTTCGAAGTAAAGAGAGAATTTGCAGTAATAATTTTAAAAAACAATTCAGTCTTGATTTTTGGATTTGAAGTTCAATTCATAATATTAATGGACAAAAAATATGTTTTCAGTAAATAATTTTATTTTTCAAATCAATCTTTTGATTTGATGTGTATGTCAAGCACCTTAATTCTAAATTTTCCATTTTTTTAAATATTTAAGTAACTAAATTTTTTAGGTGTACAATTCACGATGATAAAGTTTTCATTGTTGAAATCCATATTCTGGTTTGCTTTCAAATGTATCTTCCGTTTCGTTCAAAACTTTTTTCTGTACTGAATCACGGGTAATTGTGAATAGTTAAATATTTCATCTGTAGCACAAAATTTCGCTAACACTTATAATTCTTAAAATATGTTTTTATTTTGATTTTCTTTTGAACAACCTATCAAGGAGGTAACGTATTGCGGCATCTGCCCACGAATAGCTCAAGCATTAATTGATAGTCATGTATAGCGCCATCTGCATGCAAACAGATCAAGCAATAATTGATATTTACTACAGCGCCATCTGCCCGCGACTAGATCAAGCAATAATGCCGTTAATTCTGTCAATACAGATCCCGAGCTTGAGAGTTACAAACATACAAACAAACATACATACAGGTGAAGCTAATATAAAGCGTGTAAAATTGCCCATAATGCCCATTTCAATTTATAAATGAATGCATATATTACCAATATAATCACTTGTTGATGCTAGACTTAATTCTCAGCTACGAAGGCATTTGAGAGAGCCATACACGTTTAAAAAAATTGACTGAATTCTGAGTTTCAAGTAAATGAAAATATTTTTTCATTCTGACTTCAGACTCGCATTTTGATTATATTTGGACTTCAAGATTGGAATTTTACTGGTTTCCGACATGACAATAGAAATTTCATTAGATTCCGACATTGATCTAAAATTGTCATAAAACTCGGAATTTCATTAAATTTCCACCTTGTACTGAGAATTGTTTAAATTTTGTCTTCAAACTGGGAATTTTACTAAATTTCGATTTCAAACCTAAAATTTCCCTGAAATCCAAACAAAAAATTTTACTAAATTCCGATATGAAATGTTTTTTGTATAATTTAATATACTAAAAAGTAGTTGTTTCAAAAGTAGTTTTTGTTTCTTGTAATTCAATTTTTATATGAAAATAGTTGTTTCAAAGTATTTTTCTACCAGTGTTCGTGTCTGAAAATAACATCTTGGCATGATCTACACAATTTGTACAGAGTTTATTTTGGAATCTATTGCTTTCTTTCTTCCTTTGGAATATTTCCAAAATGTTTCCATAAAGATGGAGAAGTAGAATACCAAAACTTTTTATATCAAAAATTATCTCCTGAAAATATACCCCTTTCAATTTATAAATGAATCTATTGAAAATAAAAACTTTTAATACCCGTTTGAAGTTTGGGTAATGATATTTTACTATTATTTTGACCTAGCACATTCCAAAAACTTCCATCCATTTATTTGAAATAATTATAATGTAGCTATAAACTGGAAGAGCAACCACTTCCAATGTTTTGCACTCCAAATCTGCTCAAATTGGAAGTGGTTGAAATTGTTATTTCGAAATATAAACACAAGTATCTCAATTAATATATTTTATTAGGAAATATTTAGATATATTTACTTAATATTGTACAAATTAATAAATGTAACAAATATGACTCTAAATTATTCAGAATATAAAATATAACTGTACACAATCATTTTACCAAAGGTAAGGAATGCATCGTTGAGTGACCTCTTTATTTATCATCATAATAAATAATGAATATATAAAATATACTTAATTCACTACAACCGTTTGCATTTCAACAAATTATTAATTCTATGTATGATTAGAATTGACACTCTACTTAATCTTTGATTAAGTTTTAAAAATTTGTGCTGTACAGTTGAAATCAGTCAGAAAAGTGATGAAGTGAAAGCAAATATATATATTATTTACAATTTTTGTTGATTTATGTGATTGGTAACTTAGAACTAGCCTGAATTTCGTCGAATATAATCGAATTCTTTGGTTACAAATATTCGTGTAACATCTGAAATGTCTGTTGAAGAGGAATTCATGAAAAATTGACAATGATCATTTTATTTTCAGTTTGTTACAATCTGTATATCACCTCTTGATATATGGTGATATAACAAGTAATCAAATAAAAATAACTTAATGTACGTACATACCAACCCTACAATAGAAAATATTTGCTTATTTCTATGAATATAAATTATTTTTTGAGATTCAAACATCATTTTCAAATTTTCGTTGTATACGAAATTAATCATTCATTTTGAAAATCACACGTCTCTACCTTCAGTTAATTTACATCATAACATAAGTTGAGATTTAATGACTTCTTTCAAATTGTTTGGAAATGATTTCCCAGAAAAATTGTAATGAATCTAAAACAAAGTTATGAGTTTGATGAGATGCTTAACAAACATAATTCAAATGTATTGGATTAATGTAATCATTTTAAAAAAATTCAATGTTTAAAAGATGAGAATTCGTTTCACTGTTGAATATTTCACCAAAAAATAAAATGTATGCTTTCTTCCACCTATCTGTAACCAGTAAACGAATTATATGAAAATAGGTGAATTCACAGAAGTTAGTTTTACAATATTTCTATTCAAATTGGTGTAAATATTGTAGAACTTATTTCAACAGTTCGGACTTCCATTGTCTAATATAATATAAATTGATTTGAAAATCCTGAAAAACACAATTAAAAAACTAATAACATTAACCGAAAATAACAATTTCATTGAACAAAAAACTGAAATTACAAAGAATCAACATACAAGCAACAACCAAACAAATAAAAATTGAAATATAAATAAAAGCTGAGAAAATAAAAATTAAAAATTATTATTAACAAAAAAAAGAATAATAAAAATGAAAATATTTTAAACCAAGTTATGTCACGACGTTTCGATTGTTAGTATCCACAATCGTCTTCGGGTGATAACTGGACTGAAGCGGAGAAAGTGAAGAGGGGATAGGTGAAATCACTCGAGCGACCTATATATAGTCATATCTGGGAGAAATAAGTCCAGTTATCACCCGAAGATGATTGTGGATACTAACAATCGAAACGTCGTGACATAACTTGGTTTGAAATCTTTTCATTTTTATTTTTAATTTTCTTTGTTGATAATTATTTTTTATTTTCCATTTTACAACTTTTATTTATATTTCAATTTTTTATCTGTTTGGTTGTTACTTGCATGTTAATTCTTTGTAATTTCAGTTTTTTGGTCAATAAAATTGTAATTTTCGGTTAATCTTATTAATTTTTCAATTGTTTTTTTAGGGTTTTCAAATCAGTTTATATTATATTAGACAATGAGAGTCCGAACTGACGAAATACACCACGAAACATTGTCAACCACCTTCAAACAAACATTGTAGAACTTCATTCCCATCCTTAATTTTTTGAATATAATATAATATAATAGAATAACTAATTATTGCGATAAAATATATACAATGACTCTGTAGTACCAAAAACACTATATACAATAACAATGTCCTACAAAATAGAATGTTGTGTTGGATAGAAGCAGAACTGGAAATTAATTTCCATGGTAAACATATTTTTTCCTAGGATTTATTTTGTACAAACAACAGTAATAACTCAAAAATGAGAAACAATATTTTAGCGATTCACATTCCAATATTTTTTTCAAACCAAAGAAGGAATGCACAAAAACCCCCATAAAGATTTAATAGGTCGAAATCCAGGAGTGGGACCTGTTTGAATCTACGACCTAAGAACCAGTGTTTATTTCCAAGTAATACTTCAAACTAAAAATTTCCTGAAGAATGAAAATAGTTAGTGTTTCATATATAAAGTTCCTACTGTGAAATTTGGACTGCCGATACTTTGAAAATTTCAGTTCAGAGCAAGATTTTGTACTTTTGGATTTGAATATCTGGATATCCACCTATACTTATCAGGTTTGAATTTTCTTTTACCAAACTTCTAGACTAAATGACCAGAAACTGAAGGATCGTTTGGGAAAAAGAGAAATTTTCTACAGAAACCATGAGAAATGAATTTAAGAAAACAATATAGATTATACCTTTCAAATCTATGATTCAATTTTTTTTACCTCCTAATTTTTCTGAAACTTAATTTCGCATTTTTTATTATTCTATAATCATTCAACATGGTGGAATAAACATCTATACATTCAGATGATGAAAGTCATGAGCTTCACCGTTCAGTTGTAGGGAAAACACACTACTCTTTTTCCGTTTATGAAACATCCTTCTGGTAATGAAAATATGATAGAACTGACCAATACTTGATGAAAATCCAATATGACGTATTCAAAAAACACACGTTAATGTGAGATTTCCACTTGAAAGTTAACAAAACCCCGACACGTGTTACATTAGTATTGTATAGCGAAACATTGAAGGGTTTATTTTGAAACACTTCTGCTAATGAGTCGATATTTCATGAAAATCCATAACGTATTCTTGTAACACTTCATTGTGTTACTTTGGTTGATATAAGAAAAAATTAATTGTACAAAAACTGTTGTTTTTTCGATAACATTAATAAAGTATTTCTCATATTGAAACTTTCGAGTCAATGAAATTAATATTACTGGAGTTTTTTCCCAACACCAAATTTTTACACCTCGACACGTGTTTCGATCACGTGTCGAGAGAAGAAAAGAGTTTTATCTTCCTCTTGAAGATGATCGCTTGGTGATCGAAACACGTGTCGAGGTGTAAAAATAACGATTTGGTGTTGGAAAAAACTCCAATAATATTCATTACTACACCAAAGGTTCCAAACAGTACATCATAAGTCAATCAAATTAAATCAATACTTTGTTTCATTTCTCGTAGGAACATTTTTCAAAAATGTTTGATCTTCCAGAAAAACTTATAGACGGATTATATTTTCCCACTAGTTCAACTTGAATTATGGTGATTATTGTTGTTTTTTGTATTCTAACATCCGTTTTTTCAGGTACTAACTGGTTTGTCCAATGTAACTCTTTTCAAAAATCATTTTGATTCGTACAACGGTTCCACTACTCAGAATATTCTAATATGCAGCCAAAAGTACACATGAATATATTTTCCGAAAGACATTTTTGTAGAGGAGTTGATTTTTCTTGACATTTTAATTTTTTGAACCCTCCGCAATCTGAGAAATTAATAAATCTAGATCAACAGAGAACATGAGTGATCAAGCGAAATGAAAAACAAACTGAAGGGGTCACTCATAAAGTTACTGGCTCCTGGAGAGTCTAATCTCTAGATGGCTTAAAATGTTGAAAAAATAACATTTATATTAATAGTTACGAAGGTGTTGAAGGGCTGCAAATATTCTTTTAAATAAAATTGTTTGAATTCCGAGTTAGATTCAGAATCCCGAGTCAAAAACTCAGAATTTCATTAAATTGCAATTTCAAAATGGGAATTTTGCTATGAATTTCGACTTCAAACCCGGAATTTTACTAAATTTCGTCTGAAAACTAGGATACTTATGAAATTGTGACTTTGTTGAATTTCGACTTTGAACCTGGATTTGAGTAATTTTATTTTCAAAATAATCGCCTTCATACCTTGAAAAGGTAGATAAAGGTAGAGGCAGCTATTTTGCTATTAAACTTTATCAGATTTTCTTTCGACCTAGATTTTTATTTCAGATTGTGGAAGATCAAAAAACCTAATCGTTTTCAACAATATTACATTTTTCAATTTTATTACGGATAGTATTTAACAAAATGTTGAAATATTACTAAATCCGGATTTTTTTTCAGAACCACACTCCCAGTTCTACGATTATCCCACTCCCGAAATTTCGAGACCAGCTAAGTAAAACAATTTACGAGGACAGCGAAACTACAGTAGGTCGATCGATGGATACATGTTCGCCGTTGATGATGACTTTGGCGCCGTTGTTGTTGAGGTTGATGATGTGGGGAGACGTCGTCGGGCTTTCTGAGGTGGTGGACGGCGGACTAGGAGTCGATGGTTGGAGCAACGATTCGTAGTATTGAGCGTTCGACATTTGAGGTGAGTGAGACGAGTAAGGGCTCAGTCGTTGATGAGACTGAGTGGAGTAGACGTAGTTGGAAGAGGAGGCTGCGTGGATTTGGTTGAGCGATCTCAGATCGTTGTAATTATCTGAAATTAGTTAATTATGACATTAGTTTCTTGAGGAACACCTATAAAATTGAAAAGTTTGCTGTTTCCCCAACCTTCTCGTTAGGTTAGGTTAGGTCTAAAGTGAGTGGGTCTACTAGACCCTCCACCATAACCCACAAGGGTTTATTGTGGCTCACACACATATAAACCCAGTTTCTTAACGAAGCCGATTGGTTTGTATGATGAGTGGTCTTTCATGTCAGATGGTAGATAATCACAATAATTACTGAAGACACAC
The DNA here is from genome assembly GCA_015342105.1 of Leptinotarsa texana. Lineage (NCBI taxonomy): Eukaryota > Metazoa > Arthropoda > Insecta > Coleoptera > Chrysomelidae > Leptinotarsa > Leptinotarsa texana. Next base: position 7,642 of record WOGN01000199.1, on the reverse strand, counting down.
ATCTTGGTTTACGAGATTTGTATCATTATGTGATGTTATTTATTCACTATGTTATAATTTCACTATATGCAATGTGATGTTTTCCTTGTCACAACCTTGGCTCCTCATGCACCGATGGGATCGGCTCAATACTCAAACCTTGTTTCCAGAGTCCAACATTCATGATTTAGCCTAATCTCATCAGTGGTGCTATAACTATAGCACCACTGATGAGACCAGACAGATGCGAACAGCACAAATGCTTTATTTCTGGGCTCTGGATTGATAAGAGTCGAAGCTTCAGTTTGCAACAGACGTTGATTGATTAGGATTTGAGTTTTCTCTAGATCCCATAGTTTCTTGTGATTCAGCTAGTTTCAGAATCTATGAATTACTATTGATTCTATTTTTAATTTCGAACCTGATACTTGATACAGTACCTGATATAATTCTTAGTCAACAATTTGTTTGGCGATAAATGACAAATATAAATATTGTAAATATAACCATAAAAATTCAAAAAGCAACTTTAGATTCAACGCCTAATATATTTGAAATGAAGGTCAGATAGATAACTTTGGATTTTTTATTTAATTTGATAGCTTGTAACCATTTTCAAATCAATATTTATGGCTCATCTACACTATTATATTTGTTTCATACTATCTGGAGAAGCCAAAAGGAACAAGTGAGGCAGGTAAAGTTGTAGCGTTTGAAACACAATTGGAAACACAATTGGAACATACTTGCAGACCGGCATATGCAAGAATAACTTCAGTGAAAGTTTCTGCACTGACACCTGTCGGATATAATCCAACGCTCTTCGTGGTATTAGCCAAAGGAGTAATTGTTTTCTGATAGGTGTCAGTCCATCAACTTACAGTGTAGGGAGAAGTGAGTGGCCTGAACGAATTGTTTCTTCAGATGATTTAAATTGAAAACAGTTGGCAATGAATGAAATCTTACCTAATGCATTATGCTCCAATTTCACACCTACGTCTTCCATCTTAATTGATTGAAGGGATGAAGTTGTGAGATTTCTTGGCATTTGATTACTGTTCGAATTACTTTCTTTACTACCTTTTGGTTTCCGTTTTCTGGTCTGAAAAATGCAAATAAAACGATCTTTACAAACCTTCACGTGCAAAAGCTATTAGAATGGCCCAAAAATGGTACCTTCAACTCCAAAGAAATATGAAGGGAATTATCACCTGTATACTATCTTTTTTCATGGACATGGGCCTGTTCACATTGTGAAGTTTGTAGTAGAGACCACAGGCGTTACAAACTGGCTCTCCAAGAGTATTTCTTCTCCACAAAGATGTGGTGCTGGTATGGCAGTTAGTACACGTGAGACCAGCACGTCGAGACGCCGACTAAAAAAAGAAGAAATTAAATAAATAGGTGGACATAAATATTCTACTAAACTTTTAAATGTTTAAGAGGGTTTAAAAAGCAAATGAAAGCCTTGTTACATATTTTCCAAAGATTCATCAATTTTCAATGTATACTTCAAGAAAAAGTTGATGAAGTCAACATTGATACAAATTAAAAATTTAAATTCTCAAGTCGATATTTCAATTGACTTCAAACATCAATTTGAGGAAATACGAGTAAAATGGGCCAACAAGGCTTCTAAAAGCTTTGTTTTGCTGTGAATAAAAACTGTTATTTGTATAGGTGTTAGTCAAAATTGTGGTTGGTGTGAGTCAGAAATTTTTTTTCAATTTGAAAAGCCGTATTGCAAAACTACGCAACATGCACATGATTAGGGAATATTTTCCTGTGTACTTTCGACATGTTCGAAAGTCTTTTTTACTGTGAATATGTAGAAAGTCAACAGGAATATTAATTTGGTAAAACCTTTTTTACAAGTGACACAGACTAATACATTGCTAGGGTATTATGGGGCTGGAAATACCAATGTACATCTTCAGATACACAAAAGGTTAGCTGAGAGCTTTCAACTTTAAGTGAAAATTGTAGATTTTTTTTCGATTTCAGAGTTTTGACAAAGTTTATTTCATGTTAATATGTAGTCACTGTACAGCACACAATTAACAGACAATTATGAAGTGAAAAATTTACATTACTTGATCATGACTTTAAGGAATTTCTGAACTAAGTGAAAACATTTCTAATGTAATTTTTTAGAAATAGATTGTACTGAATATTTTCAAAATTTGGAAAAAAAGGTTTTGGCTTTTACTTCTCCATCTCGATACAATAGATGTGGGAAGAATGTCATTACGAACTGTCATCGATGACGTGAGTAGATTAAACTCATTCCAGGACATAAAGTCGTAACTTCATGAATGAATCCTCTGTTTTTTCTTATAATGATATCAAAGTGGTACTGAAGAGCTGATGAAGCAAGTGTCTTACAATGAAACATCGGATGTCTACCAGTGAGGATGATAGGATGACTTGTGTAGCAATCCTGTGAATTATATCTGATTCAATTCCATGATGAATGTTTAGAACACAAACTGAATAGAAAAACGCATTTTTTGTATAATTAAATATTCATACAAAAATATTTGTTTCCAAAGTAATTTTTTTTTCAGCTTGTGTTTGAAAGTTACTTCTTTTCACATGCTCTTCACATCTTCACTTAGATTTACTTTATTGAAATTGAATGCTTTCTTTCTTTCTTTGGACGATTTTCACTTTTTTGAATCGAGATGGAGAAGTAGAAAGCCAAAACCTAAAAATTAATCTCTCCTGAAAATATACCACTTTTAATTTTAAAAATTATTGTGTGATGTCTGGAAATCTAAAAAAATACAAATCCATAACTTTTCTTTAAAAAGAAAACATAACTTCAGGGTATTATTGATAAAAATAACATTTATGAAAAACTGTATCTAAAAAAAAGTCATGATTGTGACGCACAAGTCATATTACTACCACAAAGGCGTAGCCACAATTCAGAGAGTACAGGGATTATATGAGATATTTTCGTCAGAATGAGATTTAGTTTTGATTACGAGTTGAAATAATTTTCCTGACAAAAACAATTTATCGCTTTAAAAGCAACATTATTATTTTTTGGGAATTAGTTCTGAGTCCCCTGCATCCCCCTAGACTACGCCCTTGCATTATCAACGCCTTGACTCGTCCTACTAAATAGCGAAGAGATACTACAGAAAGAGATAGAATATTAGCGATAAAAAAGCGGAAAGTTTGAAATAATTTGAAACTGGAACCTACCAAACGTCGATTCGATTTCTCTTCAGTGGTGTGCACGGGGGTTCGAACCCCATTATACCCATAGTAGTTCTTGTAGTAATCAGGAACACCCCCGTGGCCTGGCTCTGCCGCCACTGGAAGGCAAAACAGGGGTTAGATTTGTTAAATTTTTTGTCAATATGAAAGGGAACCGGCTTTAAACTTTTCAATTTTTCGCAGCAGCTTTGCCTCGCACATCGGGGGTGTTTTTTGTGTAATTAATGGGATGCTTTATGTAATTGTGACCGAACGATGTGAGTTTTCGTTGAGCAGCACCATAATGGGTACATGTATGTATTACATGCTACTATCAAAGCTTTCTTTTTTAAATAATTGATAATGGACTATCTTTATTACAAAATCATAATCTGTATTGTAATATCACGGTGCATAAAGGAGATATTTTTGTAACGATGGTGACTGATGCTTTTGATGGAAGTTCTACAGGGCGTTCATGCAGTAACGTTCAAATTCATTACTAGTAAAAAAAATTGATAAAAATTCCCAAAACACATCAATTTCCAATTATAAAATGCTGACATTGAGCAGCATACCTTTGGAACTTTCAAATATAAATTGAGTTCGTGTGATAGCTCATTTGAAGGGGTGTTTAATTTTTATACACATTTTTTGATTTCTTCTGATTTTTTTGTGGACAAATATAACTAATTTCTTGACGATAAAAGGAGCCTTCTGGAAAAATAGTTACTATTTTCTCTATAGTAGACTTGAGATAAAAAATAATCAAATGAAAACAATCTTACTTCCAATACAACATGTGTGTAGCTCAACTGGAAAAAGTATTGACTCTGGAATTGAGTGCATAATACAAAATTCAAAAACCTTAAATTGGTGGATAGAAAAAAACACTTTTAAATGTGCTGTCACACGAACCTCCTCTGTTCGATTCAAAACTTTCTGTCACTCCAAATGAGTTAACATTATGTCTAAATACTTTCAATTTATAATCAAAAACTGACGTGATATGTATGATTTTTGAATTGTTTATTTTGTGGTAATTCACGATGCCTTTGATGAAATGATTAAAGACACTTTTGTCTAATTACCACTAGTTGATTTTACTTATAGGACCGGTTTCGGGTTTAACCCCATTATCAAGTATAAAACTTGTGGTATAAATAAAATTAACCAGTGGTAATAAGACAACATTGTTTTTATTAATTTCATCACAGAGAAAAATTGACGTGTTTCGGAAAATTGTATTGATATTGTTTATCTAACTAATCATGAATTCATACCGTACTTTATTGACAGTATAAGAATTTCATTTAATTCCAGAGAAGCAGTGAGATAACATATGTTTCAACTCATATTAATACTTCTTATATTAATTTAAAAATTGAACTACCATGTTCTTATGAAAACTACATAACATTAAATAACGAACAATCACCACATAAGTTTTCTCCCAACATTCAGGTTTCATTTGATATGAAAGATTATCTGACGTCACGAAATTATAATCTGAAGACAAAATTCAAATGAAACCAAAATCATCGTCAATGAACATGATTGAACCAAACCCAATTATCCAATATCAGCGCCATTTGGTTCTTCAGATAGTACTCGCCTGGATTTTCGAATACAACATTTCAGCATAGCATGTTAACAAATTGTTATGGTCATTCATTGAAAATTAGATGTAAACATAATATATAGCACTAGTTGTCATGCTCTCTTATCCCTTGGGATTGTTTTGGAACATTGCATTCTTGACCCAACCGAGTACCATCGATGGCGCGTTAATCAACCCATAGATTGAAGTGTAAGTGTCTTGTAGATTTTGGGTCCTCGAAAACTATTATTCCCCACCTGATGAAAAAAACATGTTATTGAAGTTTTTCCAAATATTCAAGACAGAGAATGTCGAAGAAAAAGTACTTATATCAAGCCTAAAGCAGTTTTTTCTCTATAGAAGAGTTATGACGTATGAATCCTAGTTTTTTTCTGATTGATTCGGCCGTTACTTGATGAAGACTCATGGTAATTTTAAAAACTACACCTCACGATGTTTTGCTAGCACAGTAGCTTTATTAAGTGATTTGAATACTTCTAGTTGTTTCTTACACTATTTTTATATAATACAGGTAACCGTAATTGAGGTAACCATTTAGAGCTTTAACGTATTTTGGACAAACAACGGAAAAATTGGCTTCATTTTTGAGGAAACGAGATATTAAAATTGCATATAGAACAAGTAATACGTTGGGAAAGTTAGGTAAAAATAATGAAGACAAAACATCCAAATTCGAGAAATCAGTATATAAATTAAAGTATGGAACGTGTCCTAAGGTATATATTGGTCAAACTGGCAGAAAATTTAGGGATCGAATCCAAGAACATCATACGAGCTAAGTTCATGTTCAAATCATCTTCTAGAAGAAAATCATATCTTGAACGAAGAGTTCGAAATTTTGCACATAGAAAATAAAGGTTTGAAACTGAATCATTCGGAAGCAATGAAGAATAATAAACTTCAAAATTAAAATATTCTAATGAATGACCAACTGGATTTGAATAGATCATCATTATTGAACTTGTTTTCTTGAAACCGAGAAAGAATTATTATTATTGATGCAGATGTGAGGTAATATGCTTCAGGTGATTATAAATGAACAGGTAGAGGTTCAGGTAATTTTTTGGAGGTAGTCTCAATTATGGTTACCTGTAGTATACCTATATGGTTACCTCAATTATGGTTACCTGTAGTATATAAATATTAGTTTAAGAAACAACTTGAAGTATTCAAATCACGTGACAAAGCTACTGTGCCAGCGAAATATGTGATATATTTTTCAAATAAACTTTGTTTAGATCAAATTGTGAGGTGTACTTTTTGAATGCTAGTTTTTCTGTTCCTCTTTGAATAGGAAACTATTGGGAAAATGAAAAAAAAAGTTAGAAATTTCAAATGAATCCAAATATAAATTCAAAGGATTGGAAGAAACCTGGATCTGAAAGAAAACTGAAATAGATAATAAACCAAGTGAAAAGTAGATTATTGGATAGACAAATTGTGATAGAAGAGTTCAAAACCAGTTCCATTTCTATGAAACGCAACAAGACATAGGCTGAAACTTTACGTTTGGTTGATGAAATACAGCATTTGTTATAAGGCAACTTCTTTGAATTTTATTTTGAACCAAATGTATTCATTGAACTAGCTGTCTTAGTGGTGTATTGTTGGATATTAATGGAAAATGCCGTTATCAACTTGCTAGTAATAATTCATTTGGTCTTTTTGGATTTGACCTTATATTCTGAATTCTGAATCTCCCATGGGTGACATAGACACAGGTATAAAGAGCTATATTTATAGCGATATATTCTTTATTTATATTGAAGAAAACTTCTGTTAATGACTCAAATGTAGATGATAGGTAGGGTCCAATGTTATAGTGACTGAAATTACCACTAAGACTCTCCAGATTTAAGAGTATCCTCAGAAATTATTCACAAGCATGCATTAAAAACATCAGTTTGAAAAAACCGACGTTTCGATTTAACTTCATCGAAACGCCTTCCATAATAACATGCAGCCGTGGCAATGAATCCCCATTATCGTTCGGTCACAAAAATGATTCGATGATTAAACGCCAAAAATAAAATACTGAAAAAAATGTACCAATCTGCGAGGCTGCTTGACAAGAGGCCGATTCATGCCGTTCATCTTGTGGTATAGGCCGCACGCGTTGCAAAGATAATGGCCGGTGCCGTCTCTGCGCCACAACGGGGTGTCTATTGCCCCGCAATTCACACATTCCCTACCTTCGGTGAAGTACTCCGCCGTGCGGGGATCAACTGGTTAGCAAAACATCAAATTTAGGCACTGCTGGAAGGTTTGCCGATACACAACTTCACACTTTGGTCAAATTGTTGGATCAAATATAAAGTCTGTTTGAATCAAATGGACTAGTTGTTTCAATCAAGTCATTCATTATTTAAATCAAGTAATCAGATTTTTGAAACAAATAAACTGTTTTTTTTGAAGGTGATTGATAATGTTTTATGACGAATTTCACTAGTTCGGACTTCCATTGTCTAATATATAAAATGATTGGAAATCCCTAAAACATCTGAAAAAAGAAGAATTAAAAATGAATAGGTGAAAATAATAGTTATATTAAGCAAAAAATAACCTGAAATGAAATAATAGTCATCACCCGAAGACGATAAGACGATTGTATACAGGCTGATTCACGGTGGATGGCACATCAGACGTTTCTGGTGAACCAAACAACGTATCACTTTCAAAATTTAATGGAGGGCATATTCGGACATTCTCTAGCCAACTAAAATATTTTCGACAAGGCGGTGTTGCCGCTTCTATTAGAAAGCAGTAGCAACTTTGATTTTTCAAATGGAACACTCTGTATATAATATTATTTTTGGAATCTCCAACAATTGCCCG
>WOGN01000198.1:0-29419 GCA_015342105.1 Leptinotarsa texana | reverse complement strand
AAAATTAATAATCTTGTCCCGAGAAAAACTACATTCGCCTGTGAATTCTATCGTCTTCAGAAAGTCACAATTTCTTCTAATCATTTCCAGCATCCAATTGCAAAATTCAAGACGGTTCGGAAAGTCTCACGGTAACAGTGCTTGTACTCGTTGCAGATGGTGAGTGTATAAGAGTTGTTCCTTTAAAATTTGAAATACCGTCATATGATCAACATTTAGTTGGAAAGCAATCTTTCTAGTACTGGTAGTAGTTTTTTCTTCCAAATAGCCCCATAAAAAAATCGAGATGTGACAAATCTGGCAAGCGGACTGGCCATTCTGTGAGACATCGACGACGGCCAATCCTACGACTGGGAAAAAGGGTATCCAAATAGTTTCTTACTTGTCTGAAGTAATCAGGTGGTGCTCCATCTTGTTGAAATCCATATCGAATTCATTAGGATTCGCTTCGACAATTTCGGTGATGAGAGGGTTAACAGTAATTTCCAGCATAATCAAATACAGTTCTCCTGTTGAATTTTGATCAATAAATAGAGGTCCTACAATATGGTTTCCCAATATTCCTGCCCAAACGTTAATTTTCTCTGGATATTGGGTATGTTTCCGGGAAAACATGAAGGTTGGTGTCACTCCAATAACGGCAATTTTAAATTTCATTGGTTCGGACTTCCATTGTCTAATATTATATAAAATGATTTGAAATCTCTGAAATAACTGAAAAGAAGAATTAAAAAATTAAAGAAGAAGAATATAAATGAATAGCTGAAAAACAATTATATTGAAGAAAAACGTGAAATGAAATATAGCGAAGTGAAATACAAGTGAAAATTACCACATTGAAAAAAATATAAATAAAATTAAAATTAATAAATTAAGCCAAGTTAATTCACGACGTTTCGATTGTTAGTATTTACAATCTTCTTCGGGTGATGACTGGACCGATTTCTCCGTGAGCTGACTATTTATAGATCATCTGAGTACTTTCACTTATCTCTGCTTTCCTTTTTTTCCGCTTCACTGGTTTAGTGGAAGATGACCGTTTGGCGGGAGTAGGCCATTTTTCTTTTGATTATGGGTTTCCATATGTTGGGTATCTCTACATTGTTAGACAACATGTATGCGTCTTCTTTGAATGTCCTCCTGAGCCAATGTTCCTCCCTGTGTATGATCTCAGCTTGGAACCACTCGATGTTATATTGATGGGTCCAAACATGCTCTGCTATTCCTGATTTACTGATTTTCCCTCGCTGTGTGTGTTTCTTGCAATTATTGGAATTGCAGTTCTCGTTTGGTGGCCTAGTTTTCGTGAGGCTGCTACGGATTGTGTGACCAGATCTGAAGCAGGTTCTGATGTGCAAGCACTGGTTGTGACGGCATTTCTTCCTTGCGAGACTCCAGTCTTTTAGCCATCTTTTACCATCGCTTTGGAGTAGCCATTCCGTTGAAGATCATTTTTGATGATGTCTAGTTCCTTCTCGAGACCTTCCTTCATATTACAGAGCCCGAAAGCACGGTCTAATATGATTCCTCTTTTAGTCGATTGGTGGTCTTTTTCAGTTGTTTCGGGGATTTCAAATCATTTTATACATTAGACAATGGAAGTCCGAACTACTGATATTCAAAATAATTTTTGTATTATAATCCATATGAACTTTTCTACGGAGGCAAAAACAGGCCACATTTTTGTATTATTTGTTCTTTTTGAATTCTGACTTCTAAACAAGTAATTTTGAATTTGAATTTATAAACAAATGATTGAAATAATGTCCATCTTATCACATTTTGCAAATATGCACCTAAAGTTTCCATCTTTTCAAAAATATTGATACTGGGTGTTCTATCGGTGTTTAGCCACTAGAACTCTATCACTAGTATTTATAATTTCAATTTGGAGGCGAAAATAGCGCTAAAAGCGGGCGATGTGCGTTCCACACATAATAAAAATTATTTTTACCCATTAAATATTATTATTAAGAAAAAAAATCAAATACTTTCTAGCCACTTGAATGAACGAAAATCTATGAAAAAAAAAATTTCCAGTGATTATTTTATAAAATATACTTTTGTTGACTAACTAATTTTTACAAATTTTTAATTTACATAAAAACCCTGATAATTTTTGAATTGAAAACCTCAAATCTTCTTAACTTTTTGAAGTTTTTTTGAAAGCCTTCAAAAAAGATTTCCATTGGAAAAATTAGAAAATTTTGATTTTAACGTCTTTTAATAATCAAAGTTAAAAAGTGAAAAATTCAATTAAAGCAATGAAAAATGTTCCTTTCAATATTCAAAGTTATCCGTATTTTTATTATTTAAAGTCACATAAAAATGATTCTTCATAATTTTTAGCTCTATTCGTTTGAAAAATTCTTATAAACAAATGTATTGTTTGGGATTTTGTTCAGTGATGAATATTATGATTTCAAAACAAAATCGTCTCTAAAAAATGTATTGCTTAACAACACATTTGTTGATTAACATTTTTTTTTGTTATTTCTCTTTGATATTCTGAAAAAAACTTTTTTTAAATTTATATTTTCTTCATTTATTTAATAAACAATTTGTTACAAACAAATTAATTTTTACGATATATTTTTTAAATACCCAAAAAAAAAACAGAAACAACCATTTGTCCTAAAGCTTCCAATAGCTTCCTCAAGCACAAACTTGAGGAAGCGGTTTTTGTAAAACCCTTTATAGTTAAAGTCATACAATAAACTGTAATAATTAGTTTTTTTTCATTATTGCCCATAAAGTGCTTGCGTCATGTGATTTATCTGTTTTAATTCGTATAAGACGAACTATTTCTGACACGTTGTTTAGGTACCCTATAAATGGACATTGTCCACTGAGTAAATATGAAATTATTCTGCTGATTTTTGCTAAGTTGAAGCAGCTCATGAGTTATTTTTTAAGGTGTTTTTCTTGAGTTTTCCTCATATGCGTTCTTAGATATATTTTCTCAATACTCTCAATATTTCTCAATATATTTCTATGTAGTGCCGTACTGGTTACAGTGATAAAATAACAGACATCAAATCAACATCTAGGTGTCGTCATTCTTCAACCATACACGACTATTAGGGTCCAGTTTTGCATTGTTCTTACAATTTCAAAACCGTCAATGTCCCAAACAAATTCAACGAATAGAATCAAATATTCTGCATAAATGCTTCTACAGAAATTCACAGGTTTGATTGGATATTATGATTATAACAGTGACTAAACCCTAAAGATAGAGACAATAAATGAAAATCGAATTGCCACACGTCACTGATTCACATAACCTCACGAAAATAATACAACAATCTTTCAATTCAAACCCCACCTTGAATACCAACAACTTATGTATGATATTCAGAAATCTCAATATCTCAATTGGAACTTATTGCTATGTAGCAATTCTATTGAAATCGAAAATAAAACGCGATGTTCAAGTATCTAACCGCGTTAAGTCGGGTAACTCGGTTGCCGGCTCTGCGATAGTTAGATAGATTTCAACAATGAAATCCTATTGTTGAACATATGAATTTCTTGTTTTTCATGTAATAAAATTGATTCAATTTGAGAATCGATATCGATGCGTTCAGCTGACAGTATTTCAGAAAATAATCTTCATGAATTCCACCTGACTTGAAAATTTTCTCAGGTATACGTTTTTTTCAAGCTCATACTGTTTGTTATTTTTGAGCAATATTAATCAAGTCCTACGGACTCGTGGTTTCAACAGGATGCAGGTTTCAAAATGCAAGGCCTTGTGGTATTACTTTTACTTAGAAAAATTTCCCCCGATCCGATACCGACACCCGCCTATGGCAAAAAACGTCAATACTGTCGACTCTCTCGCGTACGTCATGATGGAAGGCGCAGTCGCAAACTCCAAACTTTCTTATCCGCCGATGTCTACGAGGCCATTGTCATTCGCCCACGAGCCAGAAGGGGCTGTACGTGGTATCGACAAAAATTTGTTTAAAATAGTTATCAATTCTGTTTTGTAGTGCGAAGGTTCAGTGTTATCGAAAATCGCCAAGATGGGTTCTTTGTTCAGAAGTGCCGAAATGACTTTGTGCCAGCTCTTCTTGCAGAGCGAGGCGGCGTATGCGTGTGTCTCAGAATTGGGAGAGTTGGGATTAGTGCAGTTTAGAGATGTAAGTTCAAAGTAGACCAGGAGGGATGATGTGGTTTCCTACTCTTTGATTTTATGCCATGTTAGGTGATTCGCTTCGATCGGTGACAAGCCGTGTGATTTGTGGTTAGTAAAATAAAACGGTGGTCATTTTCTCCTCACAATTGAAAATGTGACGACATTTTGCCACTGTCACTGAATTATTGAGTAGTGGTGTGAGGAAATTCCAAGAATAATTATTTCGGTATCGCAAAATTCCCGAAAGAACTTGTTTCAGGTTGGGTTTCACAGTAGTACAGTAAAATTAAGCAAAACACCTCCTCGTCCCAGAAAACCATGTACAAAGGTATAAAACTGGACACATTATGGAAAGTTCGCCAATTTCAATGGAATAATCAGGAAGACCTGAAACGTCCATCTCTCAGGCTCATAAATAGCTGTTTAAATGTTAAACTGTCGCCTTGACAGCGCCCTCTGACGGCTTCGTCGATGGAGGTCCTCATTGTGGAAGGCATATTCTAAATGGAGAAAAACATTAGCATTACTTTTCAACCCACTCAGTATTACGTTCATTCTAGTATAATTTTGTAACACAACCAACAGATCCAAAGAATATAATCCTTGTAGGTGTATTTAGTGTCATAAACAATTATGGTGTAGACTCTCTTAAAATTCATGAAGAAGGTATTTATTCTTTTTCATTTGACAAATCCAAGTGATTCAGACAATTTAAACAAGGTTATCAAACTTATGATTCACATCAAAGTTTTAAAGACTTGAAAATTCCAAAACAGTCTAATAATATATTTCCAAACACATGAAATGTGTCGAGAAAGGTGTAGATTATACGTGTAGTTATACATGTATAGGTGAAGTCAGCCTCAAAATACCAAAGAAATAAAAAAATCACCAGAAAAATTGGCAAAGTACATATTTTCTAGTAAAATCTATCATGGAGGTACAAATTGGCTCTTAGGTAGGAGGGAATTTTAGTTTATTTTGGGGATGTATCTCCTGACATAGAAATTATAATAAAAAATATGAAATAAATTAGGGTTCTAATGACATTTACTTTGTCCCGAGAGCACTCGAAATGCATATAATAAAGATGTAACTAACCCTGTGTGTTCGCTAATCTCAAAAACGGCTCAGTGGTTTTCAGTGTACTATTGTGATAAACTTCAATTAACATTTAGCGCTTGATTCATTTCAATCCGTTCATGAATGAAAACGTTATGTCAATTTAAAAAATTAACGTAAATTGTTCCTTAAAAAAAATATATACTGTTGACGTGATTTGGCTGAAGCTTTTTTTAACTATATATTTACGTATTATGAATCGATTCTCCTAAAAATCAAAGATGGACGAATACTAAGAGACCTTTTTGTAGTGAAAAAATCTGGGAAAACTCAAAATCTGAAGTCGCCGGCATCAGGAAGTATAAATATATCTCTTATTGGCATGCATGTCTTGAAGACAAGATTGAATAGGTATTTTGAAAATATTTAATTTTTGATTGTTTGGAGTAAACAAATATTTCATTTCATGATTTTATTAGCTTAGTTGCTGTTTATAATAACTTTCATTCAATCCTTTCAGATCACCACATTATATACGTCATAATTAAAATCCGTGAGAAAATTACTGACATATCACTATATAACATATTTGTTATATAATCAATTCAATATATTTGAATTAAAAGTGTTGTTTTAATTTGTTGTCGCTCCTATTTGATATCAACAAAAACTTATTTTCTTCTGTAAGCTGTTTCTACTGGTGGGGGCAGAGTGGCCTAGGGCAGGTCTAAAGTTACTGGCTTTATTCAACCCTCCACTGCAACCCGCGAGGGTTTATTATGGCTCACACATATTGAACCTCGACCTAATTATCAGCTTATCAATGAAGAGTATTACTTTACTTTTTTTTCAGGTCAGCTGGCAGTAGAAAGACTGTCAAATGCTGGAAAACCTTCTGATGTATCATTTCTTATCTTCTCCATTTTATTGTGATGTTACCACTAAACTGCTTAGTTTGTTCGAAGGCTCAACCCTCTTTTCTTTTGAATAGTGTTGACTTGAGTTGTCAAAAGAAAAAAACAACATTTTCAATGAAGTAATTCATCAAATTACCTGGTGAACAACTTTGGATAATTAAATGTTTTTTTTTTTGAGAAACCTTGGATTTGGATATAATTTTCCTGTACTACAAATGATCTGTAAAAGATTTCTAGTGAAGGATATATGAACAGAAAAGCGAAAACTTCTTGGAAGTCATTCTTATAATGCTTATTCACTGTATATACAGTGTGGCCCATTTGAAATTGAAGGGCCCCTATAAAATATATATTTTTGAAACTATTGGATTTTTTCTGGTTATTAGGTAAACATCATTTTCAATATTGAAAATGAAAAAATCAATAGCGATCAAAACAAAATCTTTCCATGTTTTGAAACGGTTTGTCAAAATTAGATGAAAATGCGTTCGTCATTATAAAAGTTTTAGGTAAGGGAATGACATTTTAATCATCCAAATAAATACATTTTGGAACTATCATCAAAATTCTAAGGAGTCCACTGGATTTTGGTTTATCACTATCTAGAATTTAGTGAAAATCTGTTACATCATTTGAAAAATACTTGTCTTTCAATGGAAAATTAGTAAATTTGGACTAGACTACTTATAACGTTTTTAGTGATGAACAAAATTAGATGAAATTGAATTTAGGACTGTGATATTGAATAAGTGAATACCATATTTTTCAAATTAAATTTCTACATACTTAACTTGTTTAATGACGGAAGCATTCCGATGCAATTTTTATATATGCCATTGAAAACTACTTGAATCCAGCGGTGTGGTCAGATGTTGATGAACATTATTGATTTTTTTTTCAATTGTCAAAATTGAAAAGTAACAAAAATTGTCTTTGAAAACGAAGAATCATTTATGAAATTTTATGTTCAAGTAATCTGTACTATAATTCCAAAATAGTAGGCACTGAATTCTCAGAAATGACTGCCTTAATTTGCCTTAATATGTCTCTTACAGTGACATACAAAAATTATACTAAACAGATGAGTAAAAATGATTATAAAATATATAGAATCACAACCTTGACAACAGTCTTTCCATTTTAATGCAATAATATTTCTGAGAATTTAGTGCTTACTATATAGAATTGTAGACTTCGCGAGTGTCTACCTTGTGAAAAAAATCGCTTGAGAAATTAATGATTTATAAGGTGCTTTTATTTTATATGGATAATACTGTATGCATGTTGAGTTGGATTTTCACGTTAAGAAGAGACGTCATTTTTGGTAAGTTTGTATATTCAACATAACAACTTTAAAATTCCCAATGAAATGCGTTCAATAGCAATGAAACTAGTAAAATTTCATTTTGTAAATTGTTCAACTGATAGTAAAATTTCAGACGTTACCGAATCGAAAAAAACAGTCTTTCTTTTCTTTCCAGAACTAATCATTTCTTCTGATAAAACCTACGTATATTCAATATGCTGAAAGCATTGTCGAAACAGTCTCAACAAAGTTGTATTTCAACTAAGTAAATTAATAGTCAGTAAAGTTAATAGCAATAAAACAAATCAACAGTACAAAAAAATTTGTAAGTTTGAAATAGTGCACATGTTGGCAACGCCGTCATATTGTGACGTCATTCTCTTCTTAACGTGAATATCCTATATATGTTCTTCATTGAATGAAATGAAGAATGAAAAATCATCATTTGAATTTTTTGAAACCAGTATTTCCTGTAACTTTATAATGTTTATATAGCAATGATATACGAACTTTAACTAGATTGTGATTCAGTTGTATTTTTTTGTACATTCCATTATAACGTAATGGCTGAGCCCTGACCTTGTTGAACAATGGTATAAGTAGTTGATGGAGAGAAATGAATGGCAGTGGCACTTGTTTTCATACACTTATAAAGCCGTGTCTAAATAAACGCTGACGTAGCATTAAAATTTCCAATTTTGTAAAATGGATAAAAATCATTTTGTAGCTTCCAACTTTCACTTTGTGATTTTTTCTATTCGACGTGCTGTTTTCCATATAGAATTTTAATTCCTAACTTTATATATTATGAATATTACTGGAGTTTTTTCCAACACCAAACCGTTATTCTAACACCTCGACGCGTGTTTCGATCACCAAGAGATCATCTTCAAGAGGAAGATCAAAATTGTTTTGATCTTCCTCTTGGGAGGGATTCAAATAACACTTCACTAGCTTTCTTCGAAAGCTTCTGATAATTCCTCTTCCATATTCTCTGTTTCACTGCCACTGTCGTCATTTAAATCAATAATGAATTAATTTTCACCATCAATATGGAAGTGTCCAATCCAATCAATTACTTTTTTAATCCTTTTCTGCTAGTCTTCTTCGGTAATATTAAATACTTCTTTAATTAGCTCTATTACCTTCTTATCAAATTTTGGAAAGTTATTTTTACCTCTGAGTTCCACAAATCAACTCGACGGGATTGGAAACACAAAAATTGAAGGGAAGTCTCAGTATGGTGTGTCCATACTTTTCAGCAATACTCTCAAGGGCAATACTCTTCAAAGGCCCTATCAAAAATCATCAAGGTACAAAATATCATTAGAATAGACCCTTAATTTTTTGCGGCATGTTTAATATACACCTACCTGTATATCGTTGCTAACGATATGTAGGAAAGGTGGGTGTCTTCACATCACTCGGAATTCAGCTCATTGATTGTTTCGTGAATAGTTTTGGTTATAAACCATCACAGATAACACTCCTATTCTTTAGGAATGGCTACAAATTGACGAAATCAAATGACTTGGCAAATGTTATGGCTATTAAATATAACATTCACTCATTCTCTTTGATGATGAAATTATGAGTCTGTGATTATTGTAGTTTTGCGTTTTTTTACAACCGTTTCAATAACATTAAAATATCGCATTTGGTATACTCGAAATTTAATTAAGTTTAACTACTTTTACAAACTAGTACCGTGACAAACATTTTAGAAAAAACGTAAATGATTTTTTACATATTTTTAAACTTTACATCGAAGCTAAAGGATGTTGCAGGATATTCTCCCGAAAAAAAAAAGACTCAAAACTATTATACGAATATAATGATGAAATGCCGAATAAGTAAACGAACCTCGGATTATCCTCTTCAAAAACTAGACGTAATGTACTAGCAACTAGTTGCTTCACTGTCAGTGACCTTTGAGTGTGTCTGACATGAAGGTTTACTAATTAAATTTGTTAGATTTTTTCAATTGACACTCACTCTGAGATTTTCAGTGAACGATTCACAAAAAGTATTTTGCTTTTCAATAACTTCGTGAGGTATGTTCATACTGTATGTATCGTTACGTTTTTCCCCCGATAATTGACTACACGGAATAATAAAACTTAACTTTATTTCACTTTAAATATAATAAACACTTTCGTCTAAATTTAGTCGAAATTCCATCGAAATCGGTAGCTTTATTCTCGCTGCATCTAGAGCGGCAGCGAACATCGGAATGAATTAATTTCATGTTTATTACAATTTTTGGTGTTAGTAGTTTACATTTTGTATTTTATTTTGTTTAAGACCCTGCTATAGGCTCATGCCTCTTCAGGGTGCGAACATCGGACATTCGCGCACACTAAGCTATGTCACAGTTGATTTATAGCTGCCAGTGGCGGCCTGCATTATTTTCTTTAGGGCATGATTTACAACAGTATATATATTATAGACTTATTCCTTCACGTCAAGACAATTAACCGAGTCTTTGACATCAACATTATTGTTCCTCAAGAATCCATATTGGATCTAACCAACATATAAACCAATTTGCAATGCGACGTTTCGTTCATTAGATTTCGTCATCATTTTTATTAAATGCGGACATCTAGTTTTTTCTGTCGATTTTTGTAGCCACTGAAATAAAGAATTCAGCTATGTATTTTTATTATCATCACTGTAAGATCATACAATTCCCTGTCAGAGCTACCTCAAAAAAGTAGGAATCAATATTTTTTGCGTCTAGAACTCAAAGCTATACATAAAGTACACATATCGGAAGAACATGTAAAATACCAAGTAACAAACAGAAAAAATTACTGTCAACCATCTTAACCGTCTGCGTCGTTCACGATATTTCATTAAATGTTCGAATTGCTCTGCATCATTCCTTAAACACATATTCGCTCTTACGGTGGTGGTGGTCTACCTATCAGGCTAAGGTAGACGTGGGTCACTCACTCAATCCATCGCTGAGTGAACCGGTGGTTCGAACAGCAAGGCCTAACGATCGATTTTCACTGCCTATCGTTCAACCCCTGTTATAAATCACATGTTAAGTCGAGGTAAGACCTCGTTAATCCGTAGCTCGCACACGTTTTGACTTCTGAGGGTTGTCGTTCGTAGGCGTGCGACAACTGGTTAACGGAAAAATATATTTTAACAAACTTTTTTAACAATGGTATCTTCATGTCGATTTTACAGCATTTGTGGAGTTATAGCCATGCAATTCGTCGATATTGCAAACATTTGAGCTGAATATATTGTCTTTAATGAAGCCCCACAGTGAAAATTTTATAGATGCCTGGTCTGGTGAACCTGGTGGACATTGTTTCCTATCAGTCGTCTTGGCATAGTCGTACTGAGAAAATCTTTGCGAATAGTTCTATGCAATACATAGCTGAATTTGTTATTACAATGGTATCAAAAATCAATGAAAAAACAAGATGTTCTTATTAATAAAAATAAACTTAATGTTAAAATGTAATGAACGGAACATCGCATCGCAAGTTAGCTTATATCTGATACGAAATTCGACAATTCTAGTTTTTGGTGAATATTTCAAAAACAGCCACGGTTAGTCTCGATCTGAAAAGAGATTATTCTAGTTCTCCAAAATTGAAAACTTATCCAACACTTAGCAGTAGTGGGATCACCTAAAAAAACCCGCCGTGTATATATACATATATATGTATGTCAAGACTCTTTCATCCTCAATATCTGTATGATTTCCCGAACCCGATTGTCACGCAGGTAGCTATGGCTTCCTCTGTGGTCAGTTTAGTAGTTTTTTTGTGAAGACAAGATCTAATATCCAAAACCGCAAATGTGTGGCTGGCTGTTGCTGCTGATTTCTTGCATTCGTTTCTTTTGTCAACCAATTATTACGCAGCCTTCACACTTGACTGACCATACTGATAATTGACTAAAAGCCCGAAACATGTCCTTTTTCCGATAAAGTTTTCTCTTGGATATATATGTTTCTCAACATTCAAACTTTCAACGACGCAAAGTTTGACTTTATAATTCTGATGATGCTAACCATTTTTGACAACTAGATAATCACTTCTTTAAAGGGACGGTCAACAATTCCGAGACATGATAATACAGAGGAAGCCCGCGAAAGCTTCATTTAACTTATTTGAAGGTCCTGAAACAGAAGTGTTTCAGACCTCAATATAAATTGAGTGAATCCATTAATTTTATTTTTTCTTCTTCAACTACTCCTTCTTTTGTCACCTTACTGCCGTTCATTTGGGTTTATCTTGACGATGCCGTGTAACAGGCTTCTGCTTTTCAATAATTGAAATAAATTATGTTATTATGCTATCAAGATAGAACAATGCATTTTACAGAAAATGGGTAAAAATCAAAATTATGCATCCGAAATTTTGCACATGGATTGAAAAATTACATTCAGAAAACTTTTATAACTGTTTTCGATATTTTAGGGTAACCCTACTTTTCAAAAAAAATTGAAAGTTGATATATAATGCGAATCACGTGACAATTTTTTTGTTTATTCATCACCTCGAGCGAAATTGGTGCTAAAGTTGATGAGGGGTTAAACGGCGAAACAGTATTTCAAAAAAATTTTGTTTATAATCCTACTCGCATTTTTTGACATATCGTTTTTTTGCAGCTGAATCCTGACGTGAATGCTTTCCAAAGGAAATTCGTCAACGAAGTCAGGCGTTGCGATGAGATGGAAAGGAAACTGCGCTATCTCGAAAAAGAGATAAAAAAAGATGGAATCCCTATGCTTGATACCGGGGAGAATCCAGAAGCACCTCAGCCTAGAGAGATGATTGATTTGGAGGTAAGAATCATTGAAAATTATTTTCATACTTATTTAATAAGGACAAAAAAAACACATTTTTGTTCAGTGAAATAGAAAACTATAATAATAATATATAAATAATAAATAATCGTCTTTTTCTGGATGGAAGACAGTAATAAAACCACTTGAGGAAATGGACAATTAAGGAATCAACTAGACTTTTATTCCATAGAATCTCAATCTCCAACAAGATGGGTCACTTCTCCACTATGTTAGGTTAGTTAGGTTAGAAAATAAGGTTTTGTGTAGCTCAAATAAGTCCGATTTCTTAAAGAAGTCGGTTTCCTTTTTTTGGTGAATAATTTTTCAGATGGAGAGAGTGAAAAAAAATAGAATACATGTCTAAAAAAAATTACAAATACGATAGTTGACGTACCAAAACTGACAGGCAAAACGTGTGAACGCGTGAGAATATATTAACAAGTCTGTCAGTTATTATACGTCAACTGTCAGTTTTGTACGTCAGTTCTGTTGCGTAAAATGTCAGTTGAAAGTTTCTCAAGATTCAACAAAATTGGTCAAAAAGTGACATTTTGATGACAATCTTGGAAGGGTGATACGTATTCTTTGGGATGGGCTAATTCCGGTAGATTTTATCAGGAGCCTAAAACTATTTTTGCAGCCTAGATTTTCGGTATTAGCTGCAGTGGTTCCACTACCAGCTCCACTATCATGACCAGCTCCAGGCCAACTTCATTATATAGAGTACTTGTTGGTTCAACTGTTCCGATGAGAAAACTTTATTAAAAATAGAAATCTATGAATTGAACACTTACAATTGAACACAACAATTGGCTGAAAAGGGTATGGCCTCGGTATTTTGGGATGTGCGTAGTGTAATATTCATCGATTGACTTGAAAAGGGAAATAACATAAAAAGTGAATATTATATAGCGTAATTGGAGCGTTTGAAAGCCGAAATTGCAAAGAAACGACAGCATATGGCAAAGAAGAAAATTTTGTTTCTCCAAGACATCGCACCGTGTCACAAGTCAATGAAAACAATGGCAAAACTACATGAATAGAACCTCAAATTTGTTCCACATCCACCGTATTTGCCAGATTTCACTCCCAATGACTGTTCGCAGACCTCAAAAAAATGTTCACTTGTCTAATGAAGAGATTATTGCTGAAACTAAGGCCTGTTTTGAGGCAAAAGGCAAATCGTTTTACAAAAGTGGTATTGAAATGTTAGAAAGGCGATGGAATGATTTTGTGGCTCTTGAGGGAGATCACGTTGATGAATAAAGCCAATTTTAAACAAAAAAAAGCGTTTTTATTATTAGGCCCGAGACTTTTCATGTGATAGGTCTTTACGAAAGGACTACTTAAGAAATGCTTCATTTTATAATGAATCTACGAAAGTTTTTATAGGATTATTTGAAATGTACTTAATGAAGAAAAGAGAATTGAAACTTTGTATGTTTTCTGATGTCCTTTTCAATGCCAAAGATAAAGTGGACAAGTTGGAGAAATCTGGTGTTTATAAGCTTAAGTGCCCGGAGTGTAGTAGTGTTTATGTGGGACAATGCAGACGAAATTTCCAAAAACGGTATGCTGAACATGAAAGGTCCTTCATACTAGGAAAAAATTATTCGACATTTTCAAACCATTCCTTGGCATGCGAATACAAGTTTCCGAATCTAAACGGTACGGAAATTCTGCACTATGCAAGGAAGGTTTGCAAACTCAATTATTTAGAATCCTTGGAAATTCACAAGCATAAACATTGCAGGTTTAACCTGTCAAGCTATATCCATCAATTTATTCATTCTCGGTTTTTATAACAGATTATTACAGAAATATCGATGCTATTTTTGGTATTGAACTTCATGGAAAGATGCAACTGAGTACTCCGTGCAAGAACCTGATATCAAGGGGTTGAAAAAAAAAAGAAATTAAAACCCTTTAAGAGGAAAGAATAAGTATGGAGTAACTAGTATGAGTAACTTTTGGTACAATGATTTGCAGACAAAAACAACAAAGTCAACCATAGTATACAGTGGGACTCATTTTGACATATTCACATTTGATGTTACTTTCCCTATCACACCCCCAGCGCCAATTTTTTTAAATGTATCATTCTATATTGTTTCGCATCATCAGATGTTCCATGATGAACAGATTTCAATAAAGTAGAATACATTATAGTCTGAAAGTCATAGTTTGGAAGCCCAAAATTATTTGAGTTGAAAACAAGCTACCCTGAATGAACTTCTGTACAATCTGTTACCAAGGTTTCATAAGTGTTTTTGTGAAGTATACTTCAAAAAAGTCATATTTTGCTTAGAAACTCTGAATTCGATATTCTCTTCATTTTGTATTTGTCTCATTCTACAAAAACAATTACCTACCAGGTGAAGTTACAATTGGTGTATCTGTTTTTATGAAGTCTTGAGAAGCAATGGTTTATACGCTTCGAGAACGGATTGAAATAGTGAGTTTATATTACCAGAATGGAAATAGTGCTAGAGCTGTTGCCGGTATATTCAATGATAATCATTCGGGAAGAAATGTATGGCACAAATACATTTTGAAATTATTGAACAAATTTATGGAAACTGGATCTATTAACAATAAAAAGCATAACAGTTCAGGAGTTGTCAACGATGAAGCTATTTGTACTGCAGTTTTAGGACACATTGGACTAATGGAAAATTCGCAATCTCTTATTAAATCATCTCGAGAATCAAGAATCAGTCGTTCAAATGTTTTCAGAATGCTTCCTAAGTACAAATTTCATCCATGTAAAATTAGACTAGTTCATTGATTACACAAAGATGATTTCGATAAACGTATCGAGTTTTGTGAAAGTCTCACCGAACGGATCAACTTGCATAATGATTTCTTGTATAAAATTTGTTTTTGGATGAATGTTCGTTTAGTTTGAATGGAGAAGTGAATCGGCAAAATTGTCGATATCGGAGTGATACGAATCTCCTTTATACCATCAACTTCATACCCAACGACCTCAAAAACTGAATATTTGGGCAGGAATTTTAGGTGACCACATCATAGGACCTTTTTTTTATGATAATTTGACTAGTGATAAATATTTGGACATGTTGGAGAACTGAATAATACCGTGCATCAATAGGACAATTGATGAGGATATAAATTTATTCGAAAACTAAATAGTTTTTCAGCAGGATGGTGCACCTCCTCATTATGCATCTCCAGTGGGACAATTTTTGGATGATCATTTTCCTGGTCGCTGGATTGGCAGATGAGGTCCTACAGAATGGCCACCAAGGTCTCCGGATCTCCATCCTGTAGATTTATTTCTATGGGTTCATTTGAAGTCTAAAGTGTATTCGACAGAATCAACAACATTAGAACATTTGTGAGAGAATATCATGCGGCATTGCAGAGAAATAAGTCCAGAGATTCTAAACCATATGAGAGTAGTAATGGAAGCTCGTTTCTACCATTATATGGAAGTTGGTGGAAACGTTTTTGAACATTTATTATAGAATTTTTTTTCTTCTTTTTATCCAGTCATCAGATTTTGATTCAAGAATTAATGAAAAATCGCTTTTTCGGATTTATTGCTTCCATATTTGTCTCTAGAACGAATATTTCAAAACGTGGCCTCCTGTATAATTGTTGACCTGTTTTTATATTTTTCTTGCAAATTATTGTGGCTCGTTTTCAACTTAAATAATTTGCATCTCCTAAACCATAAGCTTCAGACTAATATGTTTTATACTTTGTTGAAATCTCATCATAAAGCATCTGATAATGTGAAAATTTAGGGTGATCCATTTAAAAAAATTGGGGACGTGCTCTGGTGGTGCGATAGGGGAAGAAACATCAAATATGTCAAAAATGTGTCCCCCTGTATACTATGGTTGACGTGTTTTTTTTAAATTTTTTCTGCAAATCATTGTACCAAAAGTTATTCAGGGTGGCTCGTTTTGAAGGGAATGCACTGTATATGATAAATAGGAAGAAATTGGAACTTGGAGTTTCACACCCTATTTCCTGTCTCGATCGAGTGCAAATGCAAGTTCTTTTAGTACTTTCGGATGACCCACAAATAGTTTGGTAAAACGACAAATTTAAAGTACTCCAGATGACCCATATTTAGAGTTACAAATAGTTTTACATCAACTTAATTAATTTAGGAACATCCATTGCCAATCAATTCAATAACTCTGGATGTCGTAAAGATTTTTCTTTGGAACTTATCTGCGTGCCGGTCCGTGTCGTCCCGAACCAGGGCGCGCTAAGCTATAGCAGAAGAGTAATCTACTTTAATGACACATTCCCCATAGTCTGTCACGCTGAATATGTTCAGCGATCACTAATATGGTTTCTGGAAGCAAAGAATATTAAGCGATCCTCTTTCAAGATAAAATCAAGAAAATTTTATGAAATTGAGGCCTAAATAAAGAAACTGAAACGACAATGAAAGGAAATCATGTATAAAAATGTCTACTAGACCTTAGTATTCTTGTGGGGTTGGATTTTAAAATAAATGGCACACTTGTAAATAAGCAATTTTAATGAAAGGCAAAAAATTACAATTTGGAAAGAACATTTTCAGTCGTTTCAATTGTTTACTTTGCTATCGCAGATTATGAGGAATGTTCGAACAAATGACCATTATACGAACTAAAGCTTTCACAAAAGGGATTTGTAGTAACAAACGTTTCATATACTACTACAGCAGACATCTTCAGTGGTGTAGCCACGACTGACTTAGTCGGTGCTGAGAACTTGAGATACTACTTTCGACTCTCAATCAATGCCTATACCACTGAAGATATCTCCCGAAGTATCAGACGAAATGTTTGGTACTACAGGTTCCGTTTGTGTTGAAAATTAAATTCGTAAACCAACAATGATCGAAGATTCCTGGTGATCGGTTCAACAAGATTGATAAATTGAACTTTCAATGTTACATTTTTTATTATTAGACCCTATTTCCACCCCTCAGACGTCCGAGAATACTTGAACGTGTTGTTTATTTTGTTGAATCGATCACCAAGAGTAACACAACTCAATTTTGCAGGTGTACGAACTTAATTTTCAATGATACGGTTTTTTAAATTCCGCAAGTAAGCGGAATCATTTCATTTTTTCTGACGAAAATGTTGATAATTTTCTCTTGTTTGACTATTTTCATATATCTTATGGTTCCGGGATACCTATGATGGACATATTTATCTAGGACACACTGTATATGGAAATAAATGTTTTCCTGATATGACCCTTTTTCAAAATCTCTTCATAAGTGAAATTTTTTAAAAGTCACAGCCTACAAAATCGCAACACGTGGTTTACACTTCTCCAGGCTTCAGAAGTTATCAATTTGGACACTGGTTGTCTTTTAGAGAAAAAGCAGGTTGAACAGTAATTTCCTTAGATTAACTGAAGATTTTTTTCCATTATTACCCTATTTATGTAATAACTTTTTATTCATTTTGTTAGTTAGATAGAAAAATCATTATTAATTGGAAATATTATACCTGAACCCATTCACACTTGATATGTTCTTGATATCTTTTATAGCTGATGTGTTGGCGCAGTCATTGGTGATCCTTATATCAAATGTATGGTCTACAGATAAAATTCAAGACCATTGTGTATGTATACCCACCTAATTTATCTACCTACCCAAGTGACACCTCAGTGAAAATTAACGAAATTGAAATTAGCACGTTTTATTGACTCTGATTATGTCATCGATAGTAAAATATTAATATTTGTTTATATCTCACTCAGATGAAAAAGGATAATGTTATCTGGACCAAGAGGAATTATGATGAAACTGCCAAATAATTAACCAACTGTGTAGGATATGGTGTGAAGATAAAATAAGGAACTAATATAAATAGTTTCTGTGAGGTTCTGCAAATTTCTTTTTTCCAAGTTTGATACATTTTTCAAAATTGTATTTTATGTCACAAACTCCAAAAAAACATACTAAATATTGTCCAAGAGGAATCCCTTGTTTATTTATTGAAAATATTTATGGAAATCATCATACGTTCTTCATTTCAGGGGTAAAACACAACGTGAGTAGTTTTCCGACTTTTCTATAGAAGATGTCAAACTAATGGTATGATGAGCATAATTGAAAATTCTAGCAAGGTGGCGATGCAAAACTCTGGGAAAACAAGGAAAATCTCGAAATGACACTTTATATTGAAATTTCTTTTGTTATTCTAACTGGAAATTTGGAAATTTTCTTAAAATGCCTATTGTCAAGTATTGTTGGCGGAAATGATACATTATTTGGAAAATATTACTAGATGGAGGGTGAAATATGAAGCAAAGCAACTTCTATGCATGATTTTCCTTCCTTCTGAAGTTTCCCACCATTTTTGTACAAAGATAGAGAAGTAGAAAGCCAAAAAGCTTTCTTCCAATTTAAGGGTGTTGCGTAACTGAAACAGTGTAATCCAAAACAAAATTATTTTCTCGATTTACGATGTTCTAGAAAAGTATATTGAAAAAATGAAGAAATATATTCTGGCTAAAGTGAACTACTCAAAGAGATGAACCCCAAACAAGAACATTTTTATGTAATGTTCCTCATTAAAAGAATCAATATTTCTTTACGTTTATTATTCTTGAGTAATGTTGAATAGCTGCAATGTTGTCATAGGAATGGCATTAGGAATGCCAGTGACAGGATTCTTGTTGAATTTCATGAATTGTGAATCAGTTTTCACTAATGAATGTACATTTTGTACAGGTTGCTTGGAAACCTAGAAGTTTGAAGTACAGAATGATGTCTTGAAAAATATATTGTAGTTGCCAATAAATAATATACTTTGAGACAGTTGTGATATTGGGCATTGAAAAATCTAAGGAATTTTACAAACTCATCTTGTAGATGCAGAGTGTTTTGGGAATCTTGGAAATTACACACTTTTATAAGCAATATAGAAAAATATTATAGATGTTAGCAAATAATAAATATATAAGAAGTTTCGATAGTATGTAGACTCCGGAAAGCTTTAGGATCTTGAAAGTTATAGAAAATGCTATAACAAGATAAAATGATGAACTTTGAAAAACAGTAATTGGTGACAGAAAATAATGAATATAGTGTGTTTGAAAGTTAGTACAAATACAAGATGTTGAATAAATTTTATCAAAATAGAAAACATTAAATGAGTTTTTGAACTCAGAAAGCTCAAAATCTAGAAAGTCATACAAAATAGAGTGTTCCTACTGGGAGAAATAAGAAAAATGTTGTGGATACGGAGTGATTGGGATTTTGAGAAATCATAAACTGTTGTATGGAATATAGATATTGACAAATTAACCCATTTTAATCTAAAAAATAGGTGACGAAAGGGATGCGCAACTGAATAATATAAAATTTGCCTTTGACATGATAAATCGCTTGATGCCAGTAGATAATTAGGACAACAGCGTTAAATATATACGCGTTAAATATATAACTAATTTGATTTTATCAACTTGGTATAGTTCGAGCTTAGAAAATGTTGAGAAACGAATATTTCAAAAGAATATACACATGAATATGCTGCTTTCATATTAAATCTATCGACGGATAGACAATATTTTTGGGCTCTGGTTTCAACTATTAGTCTTACTGTGAAAGCTGCCATGAAAGACAGAGGACGTATCTCGAATTCAGCCTGTCACCACTGAGTTATTTTTGTGCTCTGGTTTCAAGCAGACAATATTATTCAGGGTCATAACAGAAAATTTCAAGAATAAAGTTGTCGAATACTCGCCTAACCATTCATATAGATTGTGATTACGAATCAAATACTACTCTTCACTACCAAGTATAATGTCAAAACTTTCAGTTCACTGACCTTCATTTTGTAGTAGAAGACTTTGGACTCTCCTGAAGAGGCGGCAGGTATTAGGTGCTTGTCCAGAACGCTTAATATGTCCGAGCAGATATCTCTTAATTCTTTTTCAACTTGTGAACGATATTGCCGTATCATTTCGAGTTTGTCGTCGGTTCCTTTTGACTCTTCTTTTTGTTCGATTGATGAAATTATGCGCCAGGACGCCCTCCTAGCCCCTATGACGTTTTTATAGGCGACCGAAAGGAGATTCCTCTCCTCGACGGTCAGTTCCAGGTCGAGTTTCGCCACCTTTTTCATCGCCTCGACCATCTCTGCAAACAAAATATATTATTCGTTACGATTGAAGAGAAACAGAATAAAAAATTCACATGATACGCTCGGGATAAAAGGATCACTGCAGGTTGACTTGATACAGTAATAACATTCAACAGTCGGAAACTAAAGAAAAATGTAAGGGTATCAATTTTTCAACCAATTTGCCCTGAAAGTGGTTGTGAAGTCTTTCAAAACCCAAAGTATACTGGAAAGAAAATATTAAATTATCTGTCCTAGTTTTCCAAGATATACTAAACCGTGAAAGTGTTATTCTTGCGATGAGATGAGAAAGTGTTTTTCTGTTGAAAAACGTCTAATCTGTCCTAGGTCTGCGTCAGCCACAACATTATAATTAACATAGAAACATTCGATTTTGTTGAATATATAAATCCAAATGAGGGCTATCAGCAGGTCCACGCAATTAGCTTAACAAGCAAGCCAGTGATCGATTGATTGTCTTTTTATAAAGAATAAAATACAATTTATTCATCATTGAAATATACACATATAACATATACATTACTGGTACAATATTTATCAGACTAGTCACACAAACTGAAGAAAAAGCAGCTTATACATTCAAATCTAAAAATTCTTCGACATTGGTAAAAGGTATTTTCTAGGTATATTAAAGCTTTTTTGAATGTATTGTAATTTTCAATATTTCCTAGTAACCTAGTTATTTTGCTATAACATATGACTCCTTGATAGCTTGCAGAGTCTTGCATCATACTGTTTTTTGTATGGTGTGATTCATTTCTTTTGATATTCATAGTTATTAGCAAAATATATAAATTGTGTTATAATAGCTAGATCTTTAAAAACGGTCTTGCATGATTGTCTACAATGTATGCCAGTGATATATGTATGCCACTTAATATATTAGATTGTACTAATCTGAAATAGGCCAATTCGAGTACTTCTAGAGATACTGTTCCATGTAGTTGTCTTATTATGAAGCAGACTCTAGTCAATTTTGTTATTAGATAATCTGTGTGATTTCGCCAAGTTAACTTCTGATCAATTACTAATCCTAGATACATATATTGATTCACCTGATTCTTTTGTTGATAATTCATGGAAACAGTTTTATTTACATTAACAATTAGACCGTTATTTGTGTAGCTTGAATAGTCAGAAGTTCATTTTCTGATACTATTTGATAGGTATCATCAGCATATATTATTGCTTTTGTAGAGATACACATGAATTTTCAATATCACTCATAAATATTATAAAGAGAGGCGAAGCCAATGTTGAGCCTTGTGGAATTCCTAATGAGACAGAAGCTGGTTGTGATTTTATTTTATCTATTACCACTATTTGTGACCTTTGACATAAATATGATGCTACCCATTCATTGGCTACTCCTCTTATTCCCATTCTATACAGTTTCTCAAGTAATAAACTGTGGCCAACTGTATCGAATGCCCGGGATTAATATAATTTAAAGCAAAATAAATCGCCACTTTCGCACAGACAACACTGTCAGAGCGCCCCAAGAATATTTTCTGCCACGACTGTATTTTTCAGTTGAAAAAAAAACACAACTGATACAGATACTGATATTTTCGAAACATTCTGTATATTTATGAGCTATCAGATTCAACTAATAACTACCCGTGCTGAATTTCATTACTTATAAATTTCAGCATGCAGGTAAAATCTAATCTTTAACGATTAACTGATACGGGGTTTTATCCAAATTAATGAAAGCTAACCAATGATTCAGAGAAAAAATTAACTCGTTCATCAGTTATTTCAGTTAAATATTAAAAAAATCAATCCAATTTCCCAGAGCTAAATAGTTTTTCGGTGTTGAAACGATGAGTAAATTGTTCTCAACCCCAAATTCTGTAGAATCTCCAATATCCAATTAGTTCGACAGTTCACTGGATTAATTTCTATCGAGACGGGGAAAAACCTATTCTGTTTTTGAGCGATAATGCCCTACAAACGCCACTGCTCAAATTGAATCATTTGCTCGGATAAATTTGAGTTCCTCTCCCGAACATGAAAGCTGCTTTAATCGACAATTTTCTCTTGTTTCAGAACCGAGGGACACGATAAAATAGAGTAAAATGTACGGAAGGGAACAGCTATGATGCAATAAAATGAAATAAGTTATTTGTCTACGAACGAGCAGAAGGATCATAAACATTATACACTACTTATTTTCTCTGTCCTAAACCTAAACAGTGACCATAGGCGTGACTGTTAAAATCTAGGTAAATACGGGGAAGAGTCGTGAACAGCGTTGCCGCTGTTACAACAAAAGAAACGTACTCTACCGCTATCAGTTAATTTCGTAATAGAAGAAAATTTAACTGTAATCTAATCTAGCGTTCCTAAAGACACTGAATAGTGTATCGTATGTCAGGGCTCAAACAAGCGATCTTGGTTTTGATAGGCAAGTGTTTATCGTGCTGGAAATCGCACGTTGAAAGGTAATACCTCGTTAATCCGTAGCTCGCAAGAATTTAAATTTTCAAGGGTTGTTTGAAGTAAGATCATCAGACTCAGGCTACTTTAATGAACGCAACCCTAAGTATTTGTGTGACAGGTGCCATGAGATAACGACGAATTGGAACTTTTTCATAAATATTCCTGCGCACTAACAAAAAACTGCAATAACCTCCGAAGACTTGTCGATTTTAAATTTACTAGGGTCGTCTTACGTTTATTTTCGTTTCCACCCACCAAGAATACCGTCTCCAGATGAGTCAACACCACTTAATCTATAACTACACATCAAGCTTTATAAAACCCGTAACCGTCGTCATATATACTGGTAAACTTTGAGAAAATAACTGTTGTGATAGCAGGAATTCTTTCTGTCTAGAACCATACTATTTGATACTTTATGTTAGTGCCACACTGTTCTGTGGGAAAAGTTAAAACATTGCTGCCCAAAGTATTCTTACTTTGTTTTTTCAAAGATGAAATTAAAAATTATAAGCTTATATCTTAATGTGTTGAAGCGTATATTCTTACGGGTGGTAGTTTGCAACTAGCATTTTTGTGCAATGGCTGAACTGCATAGAAAAGTATATTCTCAACCTATATATTTTTCCGTATGACTTATAGTTAGTTGAAACTTACAAGCATCAGACACAGAAATCTCTATATCTCAGAAGTAAAGTTTCTGTTACACTCTCGAGAATTGTTATTTACAAACTGGTTACCACATTATAACTGAAATATCACTACGTCGATATCAAAGGTATGTGCCTAGGTCAGTACCTAATCTGCGACAGAAAACTGAAGTATCTAATCCTATTTCTTTTGAAAAAATCCCACTCGTCCTAAGAAATTGAAAGCCTGTCTGCGCTAAAACACTCCAATTTTCCCGCGTTTGGGAATTGGAATAATGATTGTTCAATCTTAAGTATGGTTACTAACCTTCACGATTCGATAAATCCGGTCAAATGTTTAGGGTTATTAAACTTGTTTGATAACGATGGATGGAAATGGTGTTAACATTGTTTTTTGGTATTTAGGAGACGTCAAACAATTTCTTTCAAGTTTGCTAAAAAGTACCGCAGACTCATAAGCTTATCACGTTTTCCTTTCATCTTTCCATGACAGCCATAACAACAATTTTGTTCTTTGTACTAGTTTTTGCGAATGATTTTTCGAATTTTTGTGACATTCTTCTGGATACAATTTGGATTATCATTAGTTTTAGGATCATCAATTAGTAAACCTTTTTCCAAGAGGCTGTGTAAACGTGATAAGTTATTTCGTCTTTTTGTAATAAAAAAAAAATTAATGAGAAGTGAATCATTTTCAAATGATTATCTCTAGCTTGAATTGTTCTGAAATTGTATGAGAGTAAGTATTGTATCTCGTCATCTTTGATAAAATTACTCACAAGGAAGCAATTCCACTGGCGGTTAGAGATAGCAGCACTTCAACATATTATAATTTCCCACTGAAGTTATTGATAATACAAATAATCAATTATAATATACTTTAAAGCAGAACTTCAGTGAAACCAATCCTAACCTAAAATTTAACCTTGTAGACATTACATAAAGTGCATAATCATAATTGAATTTGTATACTAAATAC
This sequence comes from Leptinotarsa texana, assembly GCA_015342105.1. NCBI lineage: Eukaryota > Metazoa > Arthropoda > Insecta > Coleoptera > Chrysomelidae > Leptinotarsa > Leptinotarsa texana. Next base: position 4,959 of record WOGN01000198.1, on the reverse strand, counting down.
AATTTACTGCAAAGTTTTCACCAAAACTCTTATAGTAAGAGAAAACCTTGTGAAAATATTGTAGGAAATAGTTTCAGTAGGTGTCAATATTGATTTTCATAAATTATATCGGCCAGTTCTATCAAATTTTGAATACAAATTCGAATACAAAATTTGATTGTTCACCCACACAAAATGTCCAGCAATTAAAGAGTGACATAATTAAGAAACAATATATCCTGAAAAAAATTCAACAATGTTATACACTTTTTCAGTTATTATAAAACATGATGTAATGTTTTTTGAAATAAGTTTACGCTACTAATGCCGCTGTCTAAAGACAAAATTATATCATTTCATTGAAACGTGAGAACCGAAAAAATAACGTATGAGCAATGTTTGATAAACCAGAACCTCAAACTACATATCGCATTCACTATAGTAGACTCATTGAGGCCCATGAAAGAATCAATTTTTGACACCTGTCACTCTAGGTTTCACATTCAGCGTCTTATTTTCAATGTTTCTAGTTGTAAAATAATATAATAACTAGAAAATATACGATTATTGAAAAACATTGTTTCATTGAAATAAATGGAAAACTGATTCAATTAAATTGTTTCATTACATAGACTGAATAATTCATTGATAACGTTCCTAGTTACTAATCAAAAATTATTATTCATGAAGGAAAAAAAATGAATATTCAACCATCAGAAAAAACTGACTTTCATCAAACAAATTGTTGTCAACTATTACTATGAGAAATTACAACTGTCGAGTTAGTTTCTACCTAAACTTATAAAAAAGATATAATAATGATGGTCTAAAAAATATTAAAAGAAATTACATCTCGAGTGCATCAAGTTTAATTGGTTGAAATATGTGCAAATTTTTAATTTCAGCCATTTGCCGAGCAAATGAAGAATGGTATAATTTGATAGAATCCTGAGAACGTAGATCGAGGGGTTTTATGTTATAATATTATAAAACAATGAACAACAACAAATTAGAGGATATATCAAAGTTAAGTTCACTCATTATGAGCACCGGTTTGCTTACTGGTCTAGTAATTTTTTTATAACCTCGTTTATAACTTTGAAACTCTGTAAATGTGGTTTAGTCTTCAACTTTTCCATCTTTTTTAATCAAACCATCAGGTCATTCTGTGCATGGAACGCAGATTCGTAATAATACACAACAAATTTGCATACCACGACGCTGATTGGTTGTTGGATTCGGATACAAGGTACTTGACTATTCACCGTAATTTCACTTCTGATCTGCATTGGATGTCTAGATTATTTGATTAAATGAATGAGAGGGGGTGATACAACATCAAGAAAAATTTCAAAAAGGAAATGTTTAAATTCAAATTAAGTAACTAATATTTCGAGTGCTGATAACAAAACTGAAGAAATTTTAAATCACAAGAAATAAAAAAAAAACATATCACATCAGTGTTATTTATTTCAAATAAGAGTCTGGAGGAATACTTATTTTGTTAACATTGTCAAGTAACACGAATGTGAGATTTTCACTAAATAGTTTAGACACCCGCAATAGTACCGAACACGCGCGAAGAAGCTATTATACGTGTTGGGTATCAAGTATCACATATATTTTAATGTCCAGAATTATCTGAGAAACAACGGAAAAAAACGCTGCATAAAATCTATTGCATTTCTTGGATTCCCGATAGCCCGAATTGATCAGTTTACCCTTCAGGTAGGGTACATATCCATGGCTAGAAATTCGTGGCTACCTTCACAACGATAGATAGGGTTCACTTGTTTGGAAAATGTAAATTAAGTTTCATTTACAGTTGAGGCTCCAAGTACTCTATGTCTGTCGTCTTTTGATATAAGGAACCAGTATTGTTTTAGATTTTGAAAATTAGCTTTGGATTAGAGTGCTGAGATGACCCGTGTTATTTTCCTCTAGATCACATGCATATTCATGTGTCGCGTAAAGCGACACAACGGTCCCTGTTATACAAAGGAACCGTTGAAGAGGCAAAATACCACTGTTCTTCCCAGTCATTTGATTTGTCTCTTCCCTGATATTAGCCTCTACGATTCTGCGAATAACGTTGACAATAACGATCCTGACAATAACGAGTTGACAGGAAGATGAAAGCGAGTCTCTATTTGCAAAATGAATCAGTTTCTACGAAGTTACTCTAATTTTGTAGCCTTGTTAGCTTTTATTCAGACTACATAGAACTCATGAATAAGACTAGATAGGATTTGTAACTTTTGAATAGACAGGATTTGTACCTATGCCCATTACACTGTTTTAGCCGATTACATTAGTTTGCAAAATAACCCTGCAGATTCAATGAAGCACGAGTAAAAAGCTGACTTAGTTTTTATTGAGAAATAATAGCGTTTTCCAGTAATAAATTTGCCCCACGATGAAATATCATTACAAGGATCTATACAACTACACTATTATACACGAACGTTTCTCACTCATTTTCTCATGAGAGGACGTGAATGAGGGCCCGAAATGAACACAAGGGTGTACGAGATAAAGGAAATTTCTAGTTTCCCATTACCTACATCACCCGCAACGAAGAGAGAAATACTTTGCAAACACCCATCGCTACTCGACCAATTTCCGCGCAGTGATTGAATTCTGACCCTGCACACCGGGCCCAGGTCGCAATTAACCCACTTTGGAAAGCGGCTAGGCGCGAATAATACATCATTGTCGTCGGGGTAGATTCGTCAGTTGCTCCTTTCTCTCGCGAGGAGCAGGCCATTTCACTGCGAACGCCGACGACGTAAAAAGGGGAGAAACAAGTCGGTCTCCCCCGTATTTCTCTCTCTCTCTCTCTTTCACCCCGAGAGCACGGCTACCACACACACGTTCAACAATATCCTCGACAATATCGATCTTGTCTGCATTGCTATTTCAGAGTAGTACAGAGCAAAAAATCAGGTTCAAGAATATTCAGTTGAGATCAAATTTGCCGTGAGACTTCCAAAGTATATAAATTATGATACTACATTGTGAAAGAGTCGGAAGGCTTTCCATTTTTCAATAAGTGAACGTGACCTATAATCTATTTGAGCCCAGGAATTTCCAGATCTAACGATTTTAAAATAGGCCAGTTCATTTATGTCACATGATTTTGTTAAGTAACATCTATTTCATAATTGAAAATACACCTTAGCAGACGGCAAGCCCATCCTTAATTTTTAGGGGGCCATGAAAAACTTAAAAAAAGTGAAAAGACAACCCAGGGCAAGTAAATTTACCAAAAACATCTTGTACGGCTATCATGAATACCAATTAAGACTGTACACTTTCCTAACCAAACGCAGTACAAAAAAAGTGGCAAAGGAAAATAGATAAAAGTGGCCTATGTATGTTCCTGCCTGGCTTTCACAAAATTCGTTTTTGAGTCAACAAGGGCAATGTATTTTGTCATGTCATACAAATAAAACCGTTCAAAATATTTGGGTCATTTTGATTATTATAAAGGGTCATCTCTAGGAATTGTGGTTCTGGCGTTGAATCTAGTAACTATTTTAGGCCTTGGTCAAAGACGAAACGGACTGGTTTAAGTTTGACGATAGTCGTGTCACTCAGTGTTCTGGCGATACCTTCAATTTATTGGAGCTTCTTGAGACACCATACATTTCATTCTATGAAAGAGAGGACATTTGCAGATCAAGATCTTCAGATTATGTGGTGCTGCAGGTTTGTCCAGGTTTTCCTGCAGCTGAAAAAGCAAATGCGCCACTGGAATCAATGAAGTCGCCCCGGAGCGTCATTAATTTTTGTTGTTTTATAATTTCATGATTTGTATTTTGGAAGTATTTTTCATTGAAGTGATCATTATTAGAACGGATGAAACGCAATTTTTTTGTGCAAGGTTATTTGATACCTTAAAAAAATTGTTTTTTTTAATGACGTAGGCGCATTTTCCGCGCACGAGCTGTTCTGCGCATTTTGGTACTAAGTACTATAAAAAAATATTTTCATGAGTTTGTCTTATATTCATTTCAAAATCTATTATCTATCTATTCACATTCTGACGGTAATAAAAAAGTGTTTACAATTTCATTTCATACATTATGGAATATTTTTCATTATCAGACTGAAATATCCAAGTTTTGAAAACAGTTTTTTCAAAATTATGGTAATGAAAAATAACAATACTGTGGAAAAACGAAAATGAGAATAATTGAAAAAATTTTAATTTTTTTATATTTAGATACATTTTTATATTTTCACTTGAAATACTTGAAAACTGTAAAATGTATTGTTACATCATTGAATGAAGTAATAACAAATCCTTGCAATAAGAGATTTCGCAAAAAAAACATGAAAAAATTATTTGCTTTTTTTGAGTATTTTGAGTAAATATTAGATTTCAAATTATCTCGGCTGAAAAAATATTGCAATTTTTTCAATATATAAACAGTGATTTATCAGATTTCAATGACATCTATTATACAAAAAATTATAATGAGAAAATGTAGTTATATAGGTTTTACTTATACTTACTCAAAAAATATACATTTGAAATTTAAAAATTATAACTAAGAATGTAAGTACGTTTAAAAAAATTATTCTATAAAAAATTAGATTGAATTTAATACTTTTAAAAATTATATGATAGAATATTACTGGAGTTCTATCCCAACACCAAACCGTTATTTTAAACACCTCGACACGTGTTTCAATCACCAAAATTGATCATCTTCAAGAGTTTGATCTTCCTCTTGAAGATGATCACTTGGTGATTGAAACACGTGTCGAGGTGTTTAAAATAACGGTTTGGTGTTGGGATAGAACTCCAGCACTATTCATTACTACACCAAAAGTTCCAAATAGTGCATCACACATATGATAGAGCTGATCGATACTTAATAATAATAATAATAATAATAATATTTATTAACTTCTCTCGTTAAAAAGTATAAAATTTCTTTCACAAAATAGTACACAGTAACAAGGAAGACG
>WOGN01000197.1:15627-29477 GCA_015342105.1 Leptinotarsa texana | reverse complement strand
TCAGATGATTTAACAATAAGCTTTGCACGGACTGGTTATTAGTCATATTAGGAAAAGCTAGATGAAGTTCCAGAAATTCACATAAGTTTTCGGTACTCCTTCAACGTTCACCACTAAGTAAACAAGTGAGGATTTTTCCAGCAAAAGATTTACAAACACAAGACGGGATGAGCTGTTCGGAATCATTCAGTCCAGAGTGGTTAGGAGTATTGATTCTGCTATTGTTTTGCTCACGAAGAGTATTCAACAAGACTCCCAAGAATTTGGAACAATCCTCTTTCAAATATAAATCTAATTTTGATCGAATGCTTATTCAACTTGGCTACATCTTTCTAGCCTATTTTATAAAAATTTCAAAACTCAAATCAGATCAAATTAGCAAAGGCCAAACGATTAACATCCAAAAAGAAACTCGCTTCAAAGGAAATATGTGATAAAAATACTGTAAATAATAAATTGATGGATGTAACCATTACTACGTGGTAGGAGATCAGAATGAAAATTGAGAAATGAAACTCTCTATGTTTATTGAAAGTAGTTGAAAACAGAAAGTTCCACTTCTGATTTTTCAAAACTGTAAATAATTGGAATACTAAATTGAAAGATGAAACGCAAATCACAATAAAGTGAAACTTAATATATAACATTTCTGGCAACAATTGAAACTTGGATTATATTAAAACAACATCCAAGATTCTCAATATTGAAATATGTTAAAATATGGTTTTTTCCATTAACCAGCTGTCGCACCTCTACCAACAACAACCCTCAGAAGTCGAAATCTGTGCGAGCTAAGGACTAACGAGGTCTTATCTTTTAACGTAATTCCAATAGAATTTTCCTTCAAATGATCAAAATCAATATATCTTTCAATTGTATCAATAAAAACACTGATTTTGAAATTCCCAGCAACATATATGGTAAGTTACTACAACTACACCAAAAACATAATAATGATGAAAATCGTATCAATGAATAACTCTCTTTTGAGAAATAGTGATTATCTAGGGAGTCATCGTTAATCATTTAAAATTGGCATTTATGTGAAGGTATGACTTTTGTTTGACAAAAATTTCATACACATGTTTGTACTTACCTCCACTGATTTATATGTTTAATTAACCGTTCCATAGCAATTTTCACTCTAAGTAAAATAATGTTCTTTTGTTTAGAGGAAAAACCCCTAAGTCAATGAATTGTAGGCCCTGACGTATATCTCTAATGAGAAGCGAAAGTTTGGCAAAGACAAAAGATACAACGTGACTCACGGTCGGTTTTAGGTTAGATGTTTCTGGAAAACGCAACGCAGGATTCACATCTCACATTTCCTTGCCTATTCTATCGATCTTAATCAACACCAAGAAATCGACCCCATATCATACAGGGAATGCTAAAATAACTATTTTTTCCATTACGCCTAAAAGTGATCAAAAGGTCATTTTTTCAAATGAAACCCCCTATATATTACTGATAAATTGAAAGATGATGAAAAATGCTTCAATATGATATAATTACGTCTCTGTACCTAAATCTTAAAGTTTTCTTAATGAAGTCACTCTTTTCAGAAACATTATTTTTTTAAGAATTTGGTTTTAGGTAGCACGTATACAATATTGAATAGCATCAGCAAAAAAATAAATAAAAGGATAAGAATGAAATACATTGATAATCCTACTAATTCTACTACCACTAATATTATAAATGTGTAAAGTTTGTGACGATGAAGGAATGTAATATATGTATTTAGGTTTTTTACTTTTTCACACATAAACAGCTCAACGGATTCATGTAAGTTGTTATAGATAGATCATTACCTGGAATAACACATTGGGTAGGTTTCGATGGTAACTCGGGTAAAACAACGGGAAACAGCTAGTATTGTATAAGTGGGTACATATTGATTAACTGACACTCTTATATTAACGTACAGCCGAAGATACGGATCCTAGAATCTTGAAATATAGAGGTAGGTTTTTTGTGTAGCATCAAGAAAGGAAATCAGAAATTTCCACCCCAAAGAGAGAAAAAAAGAGGTTCAAAGATTGTATTGAAGTTTGTCAGTTTTGAAGTTGGAAACCTGAACTTTTGTGTTAATGAAAACATATAGTAACTATTTGTTCAAAAAGGTCACGAAACTTAATGTGACAAACCAAATTCTACGCGGGCAAAGCCGCGGTCAACGGCTAGTAATTTATATTTTTACTTTGAAAATATAGTAACTAAAAACATATGCCAACTGATGAATAGCTCCGAGAATCGAATAATTTCACCTATAAAAAAATTTCGAAAAACTAATACAACCATCAACGATGGTTCTCGGCGATGGCGCTTCATTGCCTAGAACGTCACTCTACCCCCACGCATCGTACCCCGTCGTTTTGCAGTAGATGCAACCCGTAATGTCTTACTCGTCATAAAACAAAATCATTTTTATTATTTTTTTGAATATATGCAATAAATAAATTTACTCAAAATTTTTTTTCAATTTCCAATAATATTATGATGTTGTAAATCATGCCCTAAAGAAAATAACGCTGGCGGTCACTGGTAGCCATAAACCAATTATGACATAGTTAAGAGCGCGCGAATATTCGCCGTTTTAGATGTAGCGAGAATAATGCTATATGTATAGTATAACAATTTTCAACTGAGGATAACTCATATACAAATTGAACTGAGAGCTAACGGCAACAATGTTGTTGGAATGTTGGAACTAATTTCTTACCGGGATCATTTTTATTGTCTATGAATCACCATTTTAAATAATTGAAAAGTAAGATTATTCCATAAAATTTGCCTTCCGTAACAAGTTAGCTTCTGAATATCGATAGGATGTACGAGGGAATAGGTGGACCAGTTTGTTAAATACTTTGAAACATCGGTAAATTGATCAACACTTCGCAGGTCTATTATATTTGCCTCCTTGAAATTCCATAAATAATCATTCGGTTTCTTCATTATCAAGCGTCCGTATCTGCTAGGCGTAGTGTGTTCTGTTTCTTGTGAAGGTGAATTTGTTTTGTATTTATTAAATATATTAAATTATATTTATTAAATAGACTGATATATTTATCAACTTTAAAATATAAGATAGAGTTGGCCGATACATTATCATAGATTTTCATCAGATTCACACTTTATTGTGAGATAATTAGTTGACCTAGTAATTAATTTCAGATATGAATGTTCGTAAAACTCAAGTATAACTGTCATTAATTAGTTCCTAGAATATTATTAGTTTTTAGGTAGATAGTATTATTTCTAAAAATATCTATAAATCACATTGTATATAGAATTCATTTTGTTAGTGAACTCGCTTGAAAAAGCAGCGAAACACGTGTTACGGATTTGTTAATCTGTTCTAATGAAAAACTCACAATGAAGTAGTTTTCAAAATACATCAACTTCAAACTCGTTTTTGAGGTAAGTAAACAACTACAAATAACTGAAAAATATATGATTATATTTTATTATTTTTATAGTATTGAGATGGATGCCGCAGCAGGTCCAAGTAATGTACAAAGAAAGCGGAAGTTTATGTCATTAGAAGAAAAACAGATTTGTCTGTAGAGTATACGAAAATTTTAAAAATACACTCCGTACAGTGTAAGCTGTAGCCCAGTGTTCATTTATAACGCATTGTACGTGAAAAAATGGTGACTGGGATTGTGCAAGCTCCAAGGCATAATAAGAAAATGTAATCAATTTTCCCATTGACACCAGGTAGCACCACCTCCTATAACAATTTTTCCTATGTGTTTCAATAAATAAAAATATTATTTTGGTACACCTGTGCAAAGTTGGTAAGAGGATTATGCGTTGGTCACTTCAAGTGCGACGTTGCTAATGAATCACCTTCAATTGAAAATTGTTATAGTATACCGGCGCCTTCCATTGCCAAATATAAGCTCTATCCACTCTCCAATCCAAACAATCAAGTGGAAGTTACAGTCCGGTACGCAGAGCGATCTAGTAAGGCGATAGACTTTCGAATGATAATTGAAGTTTTAATTGAAGTATTTGTTGTATTTGAAGTGAAATAAAGTCAAGTTTGATTATTGTTCAGTGTAGTCAATTATTATTCAACCCACGGGGAAAAACGTAACAATAATGATAATGATTATACAAATTGAGAAATTATAAAACAACAACAAAAATTGATCAGCGCTCCGGGACGACTTGACTGATTCCAGTGGCGCATTTGCTTTTTCAGCTGCAGGAAAACCCGTAAAATCCTGCAGCACCACATCATCTGAAGATATTGATCTGGCAATGTCCTCTGTTCCGTAGAATAAAATATAGGGTGGCTTCAGAGGTATCGCCAGAATATTTAGTGACACGACTATCGTCAAATTCAAACCAGTCCGTTTTGTCTTTGATCCAGGTTCCACGCCAGAACCACAGTAAACAATGACTTTCTGAAAATTATAATAGTGGTCTGCTAGATTGAAGTGTTCACCTATTTAGAACTTTCGTAAGAGTTTGATTCTTCCGTCATAGGTTGAGTCATGTTGAGGCATTTTTGAAGATCATCAGTGTTATTATTAGATTAACTAGTATCCCACCTTTACATGTTGTTTTATAATAGTCAGTTAGTTTGGCACATATTTGCCAATACAGTTGATCATCACCCAATAAATTAAATTGAATTAAAAGTTCTTTTTTCAGATGATTTAACAATAACTTTGCACGGACTGGTTATCAGTCTCACAAAGTCACATATGTTTTGTCTACCTCTTGAATATGTATTACAAAATAAAATTATTAATTAACGACAACTTCAAAGTTGAAGTTCGTCTCATTTGATTAGAGATTCAAAAATATTGAATCGAAAGCAGTAAAAATGTTAGAAATATTCAAATATTTTACTCTGAATGTGCATGAGAGCACTATGGCATGTGCCATAGTGCGATCATTCTCATTCTCTCGTCTGAATAATTTTTATGTTTAGGGGATGTTTAATACCTAGTTACCTCAATAACATATTCAAAAATGCAAAATGAGTGAAGTTCATTAATTTTTTGTGGAGCTTTAAAGCGTCTGACAATAGTTTTGGTCCATCCATATACTATGATACTATTTTAGAATATTATTCTACAAACCGTATATAAATATCAGACATATACATTTAAGTAAGTAATCGCTCGTCCTAGAACGTGGTTTTGGAGAGGGGCCAGCAAAACTGTTTCCAAGGTACGTGAAAATTGATGATAGGCACACAGGTTCATAGAAAATCAGTGTTGTAACTGTCAGCGATTTAGCATATGGATGGAATTCTCGGAAATAGTTATCAATAAACCGTTTGATATTTCTCTGGGGTAGAGATGAATTAGGAAAAAGAAAAGTTTTTACTCTTTGCTTTTCATATCCGGTTTGTCCAACGGATGAAGTTGATAAATGATGTTCAGTGAACAGTTGTGAGGTAGATCAGTTCGGAATCTATGGTTTTTTCTATTTCGTTTTTTGAATATCTATAATATTGAAAGTCAATAAATAAATCCTAAATACATTTACTTACTTAAGATAATATCATCACTGTCGAACTGAAGATTAGTGCATGATTTCAGGAAAATGTGATTGGCAGAAAGTAAACAATTTCACTTCGAAAAAAGTGTTTTTGAAAGACAATATAATTACGGCTGAAATGAATATTTTTCCTTGATTGATTTGTCAATTCCGAATCTAATTTTTTATTTCTCTGCTAGTTTTGGATCCTAGAAAAACTTGTGATTGTACATCATAATACTTTTTGAGTCTCTAAACAGTCTAAACAATATTAATAGTTGGCTTCTACCTTCCTGTTCGAAAATATTTCAAATTTCAATTTGTGACTGAATATTTTTTTTGAAGTTTGACGTTTATTATCAATACATCTAAATGTCGTCGTGGTTCATGGTTCATCCAAATACTTCAATATCAAATACATATTTCTCAATGGTTGTCCATCGAAAGTTTCTTTCGACCTCTTCGTTCCAGCTCAATTCACACCAAATTAATATTCTCAAGAATTATTATTATTGTTAAGGCTCAAATTATGAACTTATATTATTTTCGCATTGGTGTACCAAATTTGTTTGTAATTTTTCCCTTACAATTTCTCTTCTTCAATGACTGAATATTTCATTACAATCTATGGCAACATGCATATTTATAAAAATCTCCTCCATACATTACACAAAGTGGAAAGCATGCACGTATTCTATTCTATTCGAACTCTTTTCATAAAATTAATCACACATTGAAAAACGTGTGACCAATCGGGTCGTCTTGCTTTTATTGCATAATATATTCTTCTAGTAGGACTTTTATATATTATCTTGTAGTATGCATGAAACAGAAAGCTGAATTTTCAGAACAGAAAACAACATTTATGAAAGATAAGAGCCAATGTCAGGTTACGATCATTTATTTCAAATCAATAAATAAATAACATGATTGTGAATATTTACATTTAGGTATGGCAGAAATTCGTCGAATTACCATTGGTAAGCAGCTCCAAGACCGCTGAAGGACATGTGAGAAACAACAGCAGCTGGAGAGTAAGCTACGGCAGCTTTAGTTACGACTGGACCAGCAGAGTAGGAAGCTACAGGGGCAGCATGGGCAGCATAAGCAGCTACAGGAGCAGCATGGGCAGCATAGGTAGCTACAGGAGCAGCATGGGCATAGGTAGCTACAGGAGCAGCGTGGGCATATGAAGCGTAGGCAAGAGGGGCAGCCTTCTGGATGTATGAGGAGCTGAACGACGGGGCAGCAGAGTATGCAACTGCGGGAGCAACAGCTTTAGCGTAGACTGGGGCAGCAGAGTAAGCAGAAACAACTGGAGCGTGAGCTACAGAAAGGGCATCGTTGGTGATACGTGTGTCGTATTTCCTGACGCTGGAGAAAGCGCTGTCAACGGCTTTAGAGTAGTGGGAGACAGATTGAGCTCCTCCAAGAGAACGTTCTACGCTCTGGTGAGTAGCTCCATAAGCTGGGGCATGAATTGCTACAGGGGCTGCGTGGGCTACTGCAACGGGAGTGGCATGTGCAACGGCTAAGGGAGCGGCGTGTGCAACAGCCAGAGGAGATGCGACTGGGGTGGCTTGGTGGATGTAGGAGCTGCTCACTGCAGGAGCTGCAGAGTAGGCTACTGCAGGGGTGGCGATGAGACCAGCGTTGGCGTAGGCCAGAAGGGTGGTAAGTACGACGAACTGTAGACAAATGGACTATCAAAATGGTTTCTTCGAATTTAGTCAAACTCTTCAATTCCACAGAATGAAGTTGTCTGAATAATTTTATTTGATTTTGAAAACAACTTTGAGTTTAACAGGAATCCACATCAGTAGAATATAATTGCGAGCGATACATAAATTCAAATATATAAATGGATATTCTTCAATGATGTCATTCAACCAATTCAAACTCTACTGTCACCTGTTACAGAAACACAGGTTGCCTTTTATATTTTCACAAAAAAACATACGAAGACGAAACATGACTGTGACATTATTGAACTTCGAACCAATGGCATAAGTGGAAACTTAGCAACTGACAGCCTAGAAATCTAAAACAATCGTGACAGTATACGTTGGCTGACTTTTACGATTTCAAGAAAGATCTGACTCAACAAGAATACATAGAATTACTTTGTTTCACTTTGGCTGATGAAGCATTATCACAAAGGTTTGTTTACAATTAGTTTGCAGAATTTCGTGATATTCGGGCGTCTGTCACAGGCAAATCCCATTAAGGGTGACCAAAATCGGTTATGATATCAAAAATATCGATATCTGAAAAAAATTTTTAAAACAATCGGCATGAGAGATGGAAGCGTTTCTCGGTATAACACAGATTGCAATATATTCAATTCTGCATGATCACTTAGGTACGAAAAAAATAATTTTCAGAAGGATTTCGCGGAGTCTTGGAGGACGCTTGATTGATGAAAGACAATGCTCAAAAACGAAACTCAAAGCCTGAAAAATTCGTAAATAATATTGTTCAGAAACGTAGATTTATAATAAGTGGAAATCAAGCTATAACGCTTAGTTATCGAAAATGTATATTGCGTACTTTGGTACATATTCCATTTACGGACTCGTAAACCTATTTTCAAACCGTATGGAATTTTATCTCTTCCATGTATATTCATTCTTGATATAGCTGTTTACATTTTTGAAAATAGGTCGTTTTTCCAATTGAATGAAGATATTCATGATTTTTGGGAAAGGAAGATTTTGTCTTTCTACCATTCCATCTTGATAAAAAAATTAATCGCTTCTAAAACATACCCTCCCAATTCATACTCATGGTTATGATACTATAAGTGAACAATTTTGTATATTCCATTTGCGAAAGTGAATACTGCATGTACTGCCAACGGATAATGGAGATTTTTTAAGGGATGAAATATATATTGAATAAGAAAGTAATACAAATCATGACATTATGAAACAACCCAAATTAATTGGCGCTCCGGAGCGACTTCATTGATTCCAGTGGCGCATTTGCTTTTTCAGCCACAGGAAAAACCAAAGAAACCTGCAGCATCACATCATTTGAAGATCTTGATCTTCATAAAACTTGTCATCATTCTTCGTCATGCAATATCGCTCTCACATAGCATATCAAACATTTTTTATTGGAGAAATGTTCTTATTCGCTTTCCAAATGTTCATTTCAAAATTAGTTTATGTGACTGTCTCATTTTATATTTATATTTTATTTTCTTTATAATACTCTCAATAACCCTTAGAATTAGGCTTGACAATTCCTATAGATTCAACTGTCAACGGACAATAAAGATTTATTATTATATTATAAAGATACCTAAACTTATCATCATTTTTCGTCCTGCCAGATCACTCTCAGATAGCATATCAAACAATTGATTGTATGAATAAGCAAAAAACATCAACTTGAAAATTGGTGACCATTTGTCTTCTCTTTGTATTCTTCTGATGAATATATCAATTGACAGTAAATATATCATTGTAATTGTTATTAATAACAATATGGACCCTATGAACTTTTTCAGTTCATGTCCAACCGTAAAATAGAATAAAAACAAACGGCCCTGTTATTCTGGTGAAACCTAACCCAACAAAATGTTTGAAACTTAGTACTAAGAATCAGGCCCTCTGGGAAATCACATACGAAAATTGTCCAGAACTCCACTATCGTAGATAGTTGAAATAAATCTGAGAGAAAAAATTCGACGTATTTCATAAGGAATTTTTATGATAAATAAAAAGGTGACAAAGTCATTTTGATCCTAGTTCATATCTAAATTATTCTCTAATATGAATATATTTTATGAATTGAATATTGACCTTTCTAAAAAAAATTCATTTCAGGTTGAGTTAAAGATTAACGAGGTCTAACTGATTTTTATAGCTATGTCCAGGATTGATTCAAATAAGCGTATGAATACTGTTATCGTAACATGAATAGATTTCATTCATCCATGATATACTGGTAAAGTCCTAATATTATTAATTAATTGAGTGCTTCATCTTGAAACCTTATCAAGATTGCTACTTAGGAGGCAATAAGACACGTGTCTCATTCCGAAACACCGATGTGCGCCATTGTGTTCCCTGTAAGTGAAAGTCTATCTCTTTCACCATTGTGAAATGTTCCTGTAAATGCTATTTGATTCAATTCCTTAACGAATGTTTGAAGTAGAAACTGAATATGAAAAAATGATTTTTGTATAATTCAATGTTAATATGAAAGTGACGAAGAGTATTTCGAAATTAATTTCATTCTTCCTTTCTTTGTGATTTTTCTACATTCTACATTCTACATAAGGATGGAAAACTAAAAAGCCAAAACATGTCTTTCCCACGAAATAAATTCCAGTTCTGCAGTTCTGAAAATAAGCAAGGACTTTCTTTGAATCAGAGAAATTACTTCAACGCATTAAAATAAGTTCTATAGTTTGAAACCAAACTATGAACAGAAGTTTTCAGTACTGAAGTAGAAATTGATATTCAAGAAAGATTGAAGGTATATTAATGAACTGTCAGTTTTGACAAGCTTCGCTCACATAGCATTCATTGTTTATCACTATCTCATTTGTTCAATAAGAAGCCTTTACTTTCCGTATACCAAACAAGAAAAGGTTTCTACGGAATTTTACACTGAATTATTTTAAAGAAAATAATAATTCTCTGCATTTTCTTACAGTGAAAATTTGTTCTGAAATGCGAAAAACAATATTATCCAGGATAATTATTCGAATGCTGAGAAATATTACTCTGCACTTCCAAAAAACTAGGCATATCGGATGTTGAAAATGTCCACTTCCTGCAAATATGGATTCTTCTACTCTTTTTCTTATGTATATACATATTATTTGGGAAATGTTGGGATTGTTTTACATGCAAGATACAATACCGCCACTGCTTCTCAATAAATTAATAATTGAACCTGATTCACGCAAATGAATAAAAAATCCAAATATCAGGATTCGCTCAAAAAATTAAAATTCGAAAATTAACATTCTCTTCAAGAAAAAGCGATAACATACCATATTTCCCTTTGAAATGATTCAGTGCAAATCTATTCATTGGCAAGTAAAAAATGCCAGAAAATGCATTTCGACACATAGAAGATGGGTACTTTTTTTCATATGAATACCCAAGGTCATAATGAATTCATTATAAAAAGTGATTTGTTTGAAACGTTAACATTCTGCAGTTCAAGTTTTGGATACACATTACCTATGAGTTTTTTTCTCAAAATGGACCCAAAAGTCACCTCCTTAAATATAAGCATATTTTTATGAAACACTTTTCATAGCTGAAGTTCATTCGAGTGCGAAATAGAAGTGAATTTGCTTTTGAGAAGAGATCACCTGAACGGATGAAATTGGAATTTGATTAGTACAAGTTTTGTCACCGAAATATAAGTTAATATGTTAAAAAAACTATTATAAAGTCATTCAGCAACCAATTGAATGGAATAATTCATGTTTGTTTCATGTAACGTAATCATTAATCACAACACGTAATATTCAAACACTTTCAGTTAGCTCGCGTTGAACATGCAAAAACCCACTTCAAAAACACGAATTGAAAATGTTCTTACTTTGAAAGCCATTGTAGTTGATGTTGATCTTGTTCGAAAGAAACTGATAAATTCTCAATGAGCTCATTGATTTTTATAGTGATCCAAAATTTCATAATTTTAACGGTTACGGCCCAGAGGTATGCTCTAATATGGTCCACTTTCGCTCTCAATCAAGGTCTAGGTTAAGGCGGGTCCATCTCGTCTTGTTGAACTGGATATTATTGCATGTGGAATTTGGAATTACAAAACTCTGAGGCCGACAAAGATGATAGTTTTCTATGGGCATTATCCAACTAAACATTCGAAAAAAATGTAAAGGGACAAAATGATTGACAAATTTCTACTGTGGATATCTGTCATGTTCTAGTCAATATTTCACAAAAAAAAAGTCCATAAGAAAATTAACCGTATTCTAGTTCACCAGATATATTTATTATTTTTTCTAGACCTGAAAACTCTAATTTCGATAGAAGAACCAATTTTCTAGTTTCGAATGACTTACAGGAACAATAGTCGACTTAATTCTAACCTTCTCATCTTTTATTTGCAATGAAATATAGCTTTTAAGAAGATTGCAAATGACAGTGATGACTCCATCTAAGATAATGAATGATCGTAATATTCTATTCAACAAATCCATAAGTATTTCTACGACTCTATACAGTGTGTTCCAGCTAAAACTTGTCACCCCTCTGATCTACGAAATCGTGAAAAAAATTGAAAATCGGTCAGACCCATCGATTTTTATTTCAAGGTGGAACACTTTTGCCAAATACATCATCATTGTGTTGTCAACTCCCTCATCTGCAGCACCCCCTACTTCAGAATTTTCGATGGGACTACTGTACTTGTGATTATTTTGAAGGGAAATTAATCCCAAATACATCGGTGTAGTGAAATTGAGAATCAATCAAGTGTTGTTGAAGTTTTAATGAAAACTTAATTTTATCATGATATTCTTATTTTTCATTACCTAAAATATAATAATTATATAAAAGGTTCAAAATGTGAACCATTCAGTTCCATATAGAAGTATAAGCGATTTTCAAAATGTTTTCGCACATTTCTCAACATTTCTGGAGTCACTGCACAACATTCCACAACAATTCTCCAACGTAGGTGTCATCAACAGGATTTGGCTGTGTAATATAAACTTTGAATTTAAAATGACTCCATAAAAAGAAGTAAAACGATGATGAATCAGGAGATTAAGTCGGTCATTCTATTGGTCCACTCCTTCTAATCCATCTCCCTATGAAATTTTCATCTAAAAATGACGTACAGGTGCAATAAAATGTGGAGCTTCATCTGGTTGAAAGGTGGGCTGACCTTCAAGAAGACTATCATCATCTTCAAGTAACTGAGTGATTCTGGGATTCACACTGGTATCAAGAAGTTCAAGATACGTTCGTCCATTGAGGTAATCATCAATAAAATATGGACGTATAATATGGTCTCCCAGAATACCAGCCCAAACATTCAATTTCTGGGGAGTTTGTGAATGGGTTTCCATAAACCAATGGGGATTTACGTCACTAGAGTATCTACAGTTGTGTCTGTTCACATGTTCATTTAAATGAAAAGATTATTCAGAAATTTTTTAATGAAAACTAAGTTTTATCGAGATATTTTCATTTTTTGTCACCTAAAATGTTATCATCGTAAGAAAGGTTCACTGTAGGTACGATACTGTATTGAAAAATAATATGCTTTCAGAAATAATAGTTTAGAATATGAGACAGACGTTTTCATGAAAAAAAAATGTCGCCATATGTTTTTTATAAGCATTTATGTGTTTGAGCATTGACATATTTATGTATTCGATTCTCCTTATTCAACAAATTGAAAACTTTCAAAAACGGTTTATACTATGCAAGAAAGAATATCCATTGTAGCTGCGTATTTCGAAAATGTGCTAAAGTTGCGGCTCGAATTTTCAATGAAATTCATCCAGAAAAATAAAGAGCATATCAGTACGTGATTCCATTGATGAAAATGTTAATGGAGTTGAGATCACAGCTGACAAAAAACATGAACGAGAGAATCCTATGAGAAATGAAGGGGTTGTTGTTCCAGTTGTAGGACATGTAGTGATGGACAACATTCAATATTTAAGACAACTTGAGACTATTTCTGGAGTTTCTAAAAGAAGGGTACATCAAATTCTGAAAGAAGCAAAATTCCATTCCTATAAAATGCAGAATGTACAAGAATTAAATGCAGATGATCCTTACAGACTTACAGAGTTTTGTGAAATCATGAGTCAATTATTAATTTGTGATAATGATACGCTCTACAATGTGTGTTTTGTGACGAATTTTTTTCCATTCCAATAGACACGTAAACAGGCACAACTGCAGATACAGACGAAAATCTCCATTAGTATATTCACAAACTTCCTAGAAATTGAATGTTCGGTACTACTGTGAATCCCAGAATCACTCAGTTACTTAAAAATGATGATAGTCTACTTGAAGTCTGTTCACCTTCCAACAAGATGAAGCTCCTCCATATTTTATTGCACCTGTACGTCAATTTTTATATGGTCCCATTGAAAATTCTGAAGTAGAGGGTGGTGGGGATGAGGGATGGAGATGAGGATGATGATGTATTTGGTGAAATTTCATCAGGAGAGTGACAAGTTTCAGCTGGGAGACACTATATCCGTAAGTACGTATCTGCCTTTGGCGCCGATAACATTCATCGCACTTCAGGCTTCACTTGCCTGCCCCTATAGTCTTATTTACGCACATTATATTGATTTTTACTCCCGTGATTCACAATAATATTGA